>JAAAKG020131712.1:0-14668 GCA_010014905.2 Druon quercuslanigerum | reverse complement strand
AATTCTTCAATTTTATTTAAAATTCGTCAATTTTGGTAGTAAATGAATCTTTTAATTTAAGAAATCATCTTTTTCAGTAGAAAATTAAACTTTCTTGTTTAAAATTCTTAAATTTTGTTAAAAGTTAATTTTTTTGGTAGAAAAGTAATCTTTTTGTTTAAAGATTCATCCTTTTGGTTCAAAATTTAACAATTAGGATTTAAAGTTAAAGTGCAGTTCTTAAAAATGCATTTTTGGTGGAGGATTCAACATTTTAGTAAAAATTCGTCTCGTTGGTTGAAAATTTTTTTTTTCGGTTGAAAAATTACTTTGGTAATTGAAAATTTAGATATTCCATTTTTGGTCTAAAATGGTTCTTTTTTTAGTAAAAATTTAATTTTTTGTTGAAATTAAACTATTTTGTTAAGAATTTTTGTTTTGTTTTTTTTGTTGTTGGAAATTTTTCTTTTTGGTATAAAATTGCCTTTTTTATCAAAATTACATAATTTTATTTGATAATTTAACTGTTTGGTATAGAAAATTCGTCATTTTGTTTTGAAAGTTCATTAATTTAGTAAAAAAAATCAACCATTTGATATGAAATTCTTTTTTTTATACTTTAAAATGATTTTTATTAAATAAAACTTACATTTTTCCATTTTTGGTCAAAAATTTTCCTTTATTAATTTAAAAATTCAATTATACTCAAATGAAACGTCACAGAAAATTCAATCAGGCACATTTCAGCACTTACTCTGAAAATTATTTTTTAATTTTAATTGATAATTTAATTTAACTGATATAATTTCTCATTTAATAACTCTGTATAACCGTTAAATCGGGTAACACCTAAATCTTTTAACGATTCTGTAAAAAATCAGAAAAACTTAATTTTTTAAATCATCAAATTTACTACATATTTTCACTTCAATTCGCTCCGAATGACAAAGTTCTTTATATTTTAAGATAAAAACTTAATATACTGTCTTTCAAACTGTTCTTAAGATAATGTGGAATTTAAAATTTATTTATTTTGTTAAATAAGAAAGTTATAAATTTTTTTGTGCAATCAGTATCAAAATAACGTTAGACAATATTTAAACGCTTCGTTTATCGAGGGAATTTTGAGTAAGCCCTAGCTTCCAGCAATAGCAATTCTTAGTAGGATATAATTAAGTTTTCTGAAAAGTTTTACGCTAATTAAATCATTCGTTAACAAAATAGGAGCATTTTAATAGCATTGATCGAGTGCGTGATAGATTACAATTTCGGAGTCTCGACCTGCTCGACCACAGCCCTCGCCGCTGGACTGGAATTACTTTAGTCTATTTATTTGTTTACAGTATCCAGTTAAAATTTGAAAATCAAAGTACAAGCAATTATTTTTTTGTTAGGGCAAAATCATTAAATATTTATACAAACATTTATACAAACATTCAGAAAATTTGTCTCACAACACAAATTTTAAAACAAAATAATAATTTTTTAAACAAAAAAAAAATTCTACTAAAAGAGAAGAGTTTTTAACCAAAATTATGAATTTTTAACAAAATGTTTTTTTTTTCAACCAAAAGCTTAATTATCTACTTATTTTTTTCTTGAAACTAAAACCGATACAGTATTAAAGATATTAAATAAACATAAGGGTTAATTTCTGAGGATAAAATAAAACGGAAAACTTATTAGATCAACTATTTCGAAATAAATAATTACGTCCTAAACTATTCTTTCTAAAGTAAATTTTTATTTCGTTTCCAAAATGTGTTAGACATACCAATGTGGCAACATTTTTTGATTTCATAAATGAAGTTAAAGATTAAGTAATGTGCTTGTCGACTTTGTACTGAAAACATCCTTAATATTTTTAATTTATTACTTAATAAAAAAATCCAAATAACAAATAAATTAACAAATACAAATTATTTATTTATTTTTTATTCACTTTCATAAGTATTGAAATTTTTATCTTTTTAAAGGAAATGTACGTACAAATACCTTGTTTACTTTACCTTGCTAATATTATTAGCCCTATTTTCTTTATTTTTATTGATTTTTCTACATCCAGCTAAAGTTTCTAGCAAACTCAACATTTACTTTTTTAGTTACTCGTTTTCAATATTTACAGATTTATTTGCTTAGGAACCAAATGCAATGTTCTCTACATTTTAAACGATGTGTAATACTTTCCTAGCTAATCATAAAAATGAATATGCCCTCGCTTTTTGTTTCCATTATGTTTCTAATGTACGCCTATTTCAAAGAAAATTGTATAAAAAATTAGTTGTATTCTAACGGGCGAAATAGCGCGGTGCAACCGGGCTCCGAAGTTATCACCCTTCACGCGCTCGGTCATTGCTATTTGAAGGATCCTATTTTGTTAACGAATAATTCAATTAGGGTAAAACTTTTCAGAAACCTTAATTATATCCTGCTAAGAATTCTTATTGCTGGAAGCTTGGGCTTACTCAAAATTTCCTCGATAAACGAAGCGTTTGAAAATTGTCTAACGTTATTTTGATACTGATTGCCAAAAAATTTTATAACTTTCTTATTTCAAATATTAAATAAATTTTAAATTGCACATTATCTTAAGAACAGTTTAAAGGATATTGTGTTCAATTTTAATTTTTAAATATTAGGAACTTTGTCATTCGGAGCGAGTTGAAGTGAAAATATTTAGTAAATTTGCTGGTCTCAAAAATGAAGTTTTTTTTTAATTTTTTACAGAAACGGTAAAAGATACAACTTTTTGTTGAGAGAAAAAAGATGCGCCATGCAATTTTCTACAAAGTGATGTGCTAAAAAGTTAAATTTTCGAAAACTGATTTTCAAGTCATCAGGGGCCAACTCGAAGCTAGTGCGAATTAAGTATCATGCAAATCTTTTTTTTCCGTCCTGATATGAATTTTTACTGTATAAAAGGAAATAATTCCAGATTTTTTTTACAAATAATGACGCAGTGAATATGGTTATGACGCTATCCGAGCTGACTCAAATATTATGTGCAGCTGAGCTCAATTTACATCTCAGGAATGTTCTCTCAGGGATAAAATATGTGATTTTTTACAAAAATTAGGCGATACGTAGATTTAAATAAATTATTATTTAACACTAAGAAAATGTCCTTGAGACAATAAAAAGTATCTAATGGCTGTCAGGCAAAGAAAAGTTTCTTTTTTCCAAAAAAATGGAAGAAGGAAAAAAAAAGAAAATTAATCTTTTGTTTGCAAATTCATCTTTTTAGTTAAAAAATAACAACTAGTTTTTGAAGCTAAGCTACATGCTTAATAATTAAAATTTTCTTTTTGAAAAAATCAACTTTTTGTTGAGAATTCTTGAATTTTATTTAAAATTCGTCTTTTTTGGTAGCAAATTAATCTTTTGGTTCAACAATTTACCTTTTATGATTGAAAATTCAACTTTTGGTTTAAAATTTAACAAATAGGTTTTAAGACTGAAGTACTTTCTTAAAATTGCATTTTTTGGTTGACGATTCAAAATTTTATTTTAAAATTCATCTCTTTGGTTGGCAATTGAATTTGTTTGTTGAAAATTCCTGTTTTTTGTTGTTTTTTTTTTTTTTGAAAAATTACTCGACCAATTTAAAATTCATGTATTCCATTTTTTGTTTAAAAATTTTTCTTTTTTCAAGCAGGAATTGCAATTTTTGTTAAAATTGAAATATTAAGATAAAAGTTTTGTTTTCTTGTTAAAAATGAATCTAGTTTAGGTGAAAATTCAACCTTTTCCTTGAGATTTCTTAAATTTTGTTAAAAATTCATTTTTTCAATAGAAAATTATTCTAGTTTTTTAACAAATCTTTATGTTTAAAAAATTAACAACGACGTTTTGAAGTTGAACCATATCCTTAAAAATTAAAATTTTATTTAAAAAAAATATACATTTTTGGTTCAGAACTGTTGAATTTGAATAAAAATTCGTCTTTTTTGGTAGTAAATTAATCTTTTGGTTTAACAATTCACCTTTTATGTTTGAAAATTGGATTTTTTGGTTAACGATTTTTTTGGTCAACTCTACCTCTCTCAATTGGAAATTGAACTTCTTTGTTAAAAATTCCTCTTTTGTTTTTTGATTGAAAAATTAATTTAACAATTTAAAATTTCCGTATTCCATTTTTTGTCAAAAATGTTTTGTATTTTTAAGTAGGAATTGAAATTTTGGTTCAAATGAAATATTTAGATAAAAATTAGTTTTTTTGTTTGTTAAAAATTTAATCTAGCTTAGGTAAAATTCAATTTTTTATTAAGAAATCTTAAATTTTAATAAAAATTCTTCATTCATTTATTGTTCAAAATTCAACTGCTTGCTTGAGAATTCTTGAATTTTTTTTTTTAATTTTTTTTTCCGTAGAAAATTAATCTTTTTGTTTAGAAATTAATATTTTTGGTGAAAAATTTAACAACTAGGTTTTTAAGTTGGAGCAGTTTCTTAAAAATTAACACTTTCTTTCTTAAAAATTAAACTTTTTGCTTGAGAATTCGTGAATTGTATTAAAAATTCGTTTTTTTTGTAGTAAATTAATCTTTTAATTTAAGAATTCATCTTTTTTTAGTAGAAAAGTAAACTCTCTGGTTTAAAATTCTTGAATTTTGTTAAAACCTAATTTTTTTGGTAGAAAAGTAATCTTTTTGTTTAAAAATTCATCCTTTCGCTAAAAATTTAACAACTAGGTTTTAGAGTTTAAATACAGTTCTTAAAAATACATTTTTGGTGGAGGTTCAACATTTTAGTTAAAAATTGGTCTCTTTGGTTGGTAATTGTACTGTTTTGTTAAAAAATTTTATCGCTTTTTTATCTCAGAGAAATGCAATTCTTAAAAAAATAGATGAATTTTAAAATTAAAATTACCAATTTTTAAAAATAGATTTTAGTTCATTTACCAAACACCGAGATATTAATTTTAAACAGCAAGTTAATTTTCTGCAAAATAGTTGAATTTTCAAAAAAAAAAAAAAAAAAAGGTTGCATATTTTTCACTGGCCATTAATAATTAATAATTAAAGTTATAGAAAATCCCTGACTTTTGAGTCAGGGATTATTTTATAGTCAACAGGTTTCTTTGGCGCGTATACTTAAATTCATAATAAATTTCTGTTCAATTAATTTCAATTAACACACACACACACACACATGCATATGTATATATATTCCAAGCATATGTTATGTATATATAAATAACATATGGTTGGAATCGTGATAATTCGCTGATTTAAAATATTATATTTGGTTGCGTAAAGGGCGGCCGTGAAGGGGGGGGGGGGCAGTACGCAAAAATTAGTACGGTATTAAATATGGCGCAAATCTTGTCTTTCGTCATGTTTTTCTGTTCTAATATCAATGTTTGCTGTATAAAAGGAAATAATTACAGATTTTTAACAAATAGTGACGCAGTTAATATGGTTATGACGCTATCAGAGCTGACACAAATATGACGCAAACTCCTGAAAAAACATGAATCCAACGACCAAATTTGGTCGTTGGATTCTTGTTTTTTCAAGAGTTTGCATCAATTTAATTATTGTTCGTTAAATATGATTTTTAATTTGGATAAAACTCTAATTTAAATTTCTCAAATTTTTACTTAAATATTATGTGTAGCTGAACTCAGTTAAAATATCAGGATTGTTCTGGACTAGAAGTCGCAGAACCTCTCAGTAAAATAAATATTTTTTAGAATAATTTAGGCAACACGTACACTGAAAAAAAATATCATATAACAAAAGAAAATTTATTTGGATCAATAAAAAATATTCAATGGCTCAAAATAGTGGTTTAGATTGCATAAAGCTGTTAGGATATATTCTTCATATAAACAGAAACAGTAAAATAATATTGAAAAAAGTGAAATTTATAGGTGTTTCCAGAAAATCTTTTGCATTTTTTTCTTCTTATTTTAAAAATATAAAAAAAAAAATTTTCTGGAAAACTCCGCCTTTTTTAATCTGTCCAACATTTTTGAAATGTTTCTGATACACTAAAAAAAATAGTTTAGCTGTCCCAACAAATGCATCCTATCAGATTTATGCGGGATAATCCACTTTTGAGACCGTGACAATTTTTTCCCTAAAAACATGACATTTCTTTTGGCGTTTTAATGTGTCTTTCGACATTTATAAGAAAAATTATAAAATTATATTTTATAAAAAAAATCGTGACCACAAAAGTTATTTAGCCCGCATTGATTTGGATATTGCCCGAAAATAAAAATATAAGTTTTTTTTTGAGAAAATAGAATTTTTATATTTTTAGAAAAAGCATTGCCATTTTTTTCATTTATTACCTTTTAGAAGCCTTCCGAGAATTAAAAAAAAGACGATAAACTTGATCAGAATAAGAGAGAAAACGATAAATATCTCAATTATTGCGTCTGATGTGATACAGGTTGAAGAACGATTTTCTTTAAGTCAGACTTTGGGTAAGGGAATTCCCGTATAAAATTATAATTTTCATATTAAAACTGGCGATTTCTGAAAAGAATTATAATTTAGACTATACACTCATAAAAATATTTTTTATATTAAACAAACATTCATTGAACAATAATTAATTTTAATTAAATCAAATATTGTTTGGCCCTGTATCAACAAAAAAATTTGTTTGATGCAAAAATTTTTCTCATGTAGGATAGGGAATTCTCATAAAGAATTATAACTTGAATTGGAACAGTGAATTAGTATTATACAAAAGAAATTTTTTGTTAATTTCTTTTTAAATTCAAAATTATAATTCTTCTCCAAAATTCCAGGTTCCAAATCAGGAATCTTTTAAATCTTCTAGAATGCTTAGAAATATCTTGCAATCTTTTTTAAAATCGTATGTAATTATTTAAACTTTTTGAAGTTTTTTCAAATTGACCGAGAGAATACCAGACAATGACAACCAGGCTATTTATTATTGCAAAAAAAATTTATTTAAAAAAATTGTTATTTGTAAAACAGACTGCTTTATCATTCCGAAATTTCGCAAACTGTTAGCTAGTAAAAAAATAACAGTCAATCATATGAATTTTGAAATAATATTATGGATGCAATGTGAAATGCTATAAACATTGCAATACTTAACTTGTAATTGTTATAATTACTGAATATACAAAGACTTAATTGTAAAAGAATTAAAAAGACGCGTGTGAAATTGGCCCCTCACATTGAAAATTTAGATTTTTTTTCTAGAGTTCTGACATCCTTTTGAATAGTTCTATAGTTCCTGATAACTTTTAGAAATAGTTCTGGCGAATAAGTAGACTAAAAGTGGATTTTTCCAAATCGGGGGCTAAGTTCACGTTCCCCCCACTTTTCGAAAAATAATTTTTTTTTTAGAGTGCTGGTTAGATTTAGCATAGTTCTATAGTTCCTGATACCTTTTAAAAAAAGTTCCCCAAAATTTGACGCAATACAAATTTTTCAAAAAAAATAGCTAGCCCCTCACTTTTTAGAAAATCAACTTTTTCTTTATTATTTCTATAGTTCCATTAGAGTTCTACAGTTTCACAAAAAAATAATTTCAAAAAACTTGAAAACTCAAATGTTACAAAATTTTGAAAAACCCAAATTTACAGAGAAATTTTTTGAAAAGAGATCCAGGAGTTTTGATCGAAGTTCTGTTAGCCCCCCGAATAGTTCCACCAATAAGACTGATAACATTTTTTCATAAACTCAAAATCCAAAAACCTACAACACATTAATCATACCCAAAAATTTTGAAATTTTAAATGTTGAGAGTGCTGTGAGTTCTGACCCGAGTTCTGTTAGCCCCCCGATAGTTCTACTAATAATACCAATAACATTATTTCATAAAGTCAAAATCCAAAAACCTACAACACCCTGATCAGAACTCCCAGCATTTTTAAAATTTTGAGTTTCAAAATTTTTGGGTATGATTAATGTGTTGTAGGTTTTTTGGATTTTGACTTTATAAAAAAATGTTATTAGTCTTTTTTGTAGAACTATTCAGGGGGCTAACAGAACTCCGATCAGAACTACTGGACCTCTTTTCAAAAAATTTCTCTGATAATTTGGGTTTTTCAAAATGTTGTAACTTTTGAGTTTTCAAGTTTTTTGAAATTATTTGTTTGTGGAACTGTAGAACTCTTATGGAACTATAGGAATAATAAAGAAAAAGTTGATTTTCTAAAAACTGAGGGGCTGGCTATTTCTTTGAAAATTTTTTTTTGGTTCAAATTTTGTGGAACTTTTTTTAAAAAGTATCAGGGGGAACGTGAACTTAGTCCTCGATTTGTAAAAATCCACTTTTAGTCTACTTATTCGCCAGAACTATTTCTAAAAGTTATCAGGAACTATAGAACTATTCAAATGGATTTCAGAACTCTAGAAAAAAATTAGAAAATTTCAATGTGGGGGGCCAACTTCACACGCATATTAAAAAGTAATATTTCTTTCCAAAATTGATTTCAACTCTATGAGTCCGTGATAATAACGGCACGCACACTCTTTGCCCTATTATCCTATTTCCCCCATTGCCCTCAACTGTTTTATTAAAAATTTGTACAATTGGATTGAATGTCATCTGCACATTTTTTCGAAAATTCAACTATTTGTTGAACTTTTATCTTTCATGATTGGTCTTTTTTGGTAAAAAAAGTAATTTTTATGGATTGAAAACCGATTTTTTAAACTAAAATACTAACAGCTTGGTCATTTTTGTTTTGTTTAAAAGTTCAACTATTTTAATTAAAATGCAGTACACAATGAGCCTCAGGCAACTTTAACAGCACTATCCTTTAAGATAGATAATATTATTTAGACACTGTTTTACACTGCCATAAAAATACTTTTCAAGCAACCAAAAATTTCTTAATACCAATTTTTTTCGATTTTTTTTTAAATTTTAGGCTTATATATTTTTATTTTAAAAAAGCAAAGAAATGTTGGATTTTTTTAAAGCACTCCTACGATTTTCTTAATTCCAAGTTCCAGGACGGCAAAATTTTTCCTCATGTAAGATATTTTCTGGCAGGTCAAGGTTTTCTTAAATTTTTTTTAACAAGGAATTCAATGATGACCTTTCATTTGATTTTGACGATGACCATCAAGCCTTTTTAAAGTTCAACTTTAAAAAAAATATAAACCCCAGTTTTTATATTGACAATCGATAGATCGGTAAATTTTATGTTTAAATATGGACCCAGTTCACAGGTATATTGTTATCTTGAAGGTCACGCTAAGGTCATTAAGACATAAACAAGGTCTGCATACCTCTGGATCTAGATCAAATTGAATCTTTGGCCTGAGTACATATTCGAAAGAAAAATGTACAGCTCTATTGATTGCCGATGTAAAAAAACAGGGTTTCCAGTGAAAAAATTGACCTTTAAATGACCTTGAAGGTCATCGTCAAGATCATGCTTAAGGTCAATGCTGAATACGCCGAATTAATATTTGTAGCTTTTCTCGTTACGAACTAAATTTGAAAAGCTTCTATTCCCAGAGGTATTCAAACCTTATTTAAGTTAAATGACCTTGAGTAATTTAATCAAGATTTTTAGAAGGTCAAATTTTTAAAAATGAACACCCCTTTTTACGTCAGCAATTAATAGAGCTGTAAATGTTACGTTTGAATATACATTCGAGTCATAAGTCTAATTTGATTTTAACCCGGAAGTATGCAGCACTTGTTCAAGTTTAAATGACCTTAAAGTGACCTTTCAGGTTACAATGTGACGAGGTACTTATTTGAACGTAAAATTTCCTGATCTATCAATTAGCGATGTAGAAAAACAGGGTTTCCAATGAAAAAATTGACCTTTAAATGACCTTGAAGGTCATCTTCAAGATCATGCTTAAGGTCACTGCTGAATACGCCGGGTTAAAGTTTGTAGCTTTGCTCGTTACGAACAAAAATTGAAAATCTTCTATTCCCAGAGGTATTCAAACCTTATTTAAGCTTAAATGACCTTTAGGTCATTTAAACAAGATTCGTGCAAGGTCAAATATTTTTTAATGGAAACCCATTTTTACGTCAGCAATTAATAGAGCTGTAAATGTTACGTTCAAATATACACTCGAGTCATAGGTCCTATTTGATTTTAACCCAGAGGTATGCAGAACTTGTTCAAGTTTAAATGACCTTAAAGTGACCTTCAAGGTTACAATGTACCTGTGACCAAGGTACATATTTGAACGTAAAATTTTCCGATCTATCAATTAACGATGTAAAAAGGGCATTTCCATTTTAAAAAAGTTGACCTTGAAAAAATATTGAAGGTCGTCCTCAACATCAAAATAAAGACCACCATTGAATTCCTCATTGAAAGCTAATTCAAGAATGACCTTGACCCTTCTGTTTTGAGAGCACTTTGGGCTGCGAAGTCTGTGATGATTAAAAAAAAATCCGTGATGTAATTGAGTTAACTGCTGAAGGCACGAGACATAACAGAAGCCTTATGGAAGTTAAACGTAATAGAATATTGGAAACTCCATATCGTGGGGAACCCCCGATGTACTTTGCTCTCCCCCTCACCTCTGACCACTTATTTCCCTAAAGAACACGTTCTCTTTTTTTTTAATCCGCAAACAGCACGTGTCGCTCGCTCTCGAAGCGAATACTGAGAGAATAAAAAAATGTGTTATCTGAGACAGAAAAGATTGTTGTAAATTTGCGAGAAAATTGAATCGGTCCAATTTTACGGAAAAAACTTATATAACTTTCTATATGAATTTATTATTTGCATATCTAATGACCTATTTAAATATGGCTAAATAGATATATCAATAATTACACAGACACAAAAATGTGGGCAAAGCGAAAAAAGCGACCTAAATAGTGTTGTAGTATTTGTCGAGACTAGTCGAAATCCCAAATTTTTGAATTTTCTGCTCATCAGATTTTTTTTGTTTGGCCTTCCTTTCAGTCAAGGTTCAATAATATTTCTAAGTGTACTACTTAAGATTTGGAATTGTTTTTCAAGCTGTTGAGTTAAACTTGTAATAAATTTCATGTTAAAAGGTATTTTCTGAGGTTTAGGTTGCCAAAAATTTTTTTGTAGAAGTTAATAACAAAAAAATTATAATGTTTCGAAATGACTAACATTTTTATCGTAAACGGTGCAGCGGATATTAACAGCTGTGAAGTCAATTTTTTTATTTATGAATGTCTTTTATAGAAATATGCTTTTGAATTTACAAAAATTAACTTGTCAATTATAATCTCATTTGTTTATAAACAATTTGAAATTTTTACTGCCCCTAAAAAAATTTTCATCTTACGGTGTGCTAAGTCACTTTTAGAAATAAATGCTCGCAGAAATAGGATTTAATTTTTATCACAGACATTTATTAAACATTTTTTAAAGTTAAGATTGCAAAAAAATTTCTCTGTGAAAATTAATAACAATAAAAAATCAATGTCCATGCTTAAAATTACATCGTATTTCTTTCAGAAATTATCTTCCAAAGTAATGCAGAACAACGTGAGATAAAAAATTTTGTATAAATAGAAAAAATTTGAAATTGCTTATACACAAATTAGATTTTCGTTAACGAATTTATTTATTTTTAATTCAAAAGCATATTTCTATAATAGAAATTCATAAATAAAAATTTTGATTTCACAGTTTTTAATACCTGTTCAGCCATTTAGGAGAAAATTGTTAACTCATATTGAAATTTTATAATATTTATTTTTATTAACTTTCACAATAAAAAATTTATCATAAGCTAAACTTTAGAAAATATATTTTTACATGAGAGCCATGCAGAGAACAACCCAACAGCTTAAAAGAAGAATTCCAAATGCTAAGTAGCACTCTTAGCAAAATTCATCCTCGACTAAAAATTCAAAGTCGAATAGAAAAAATACCTGTTTAGCAGTTTGAAAAATGCATTTATTTGTTTTAAACTTTAATTATTTCGATGAAATATCGTCTTTTCTGCTTGAAATTAATTTTTCCATTTTTGGTAAAAAAAACTCACAATTTTTCAGACCATGTGAAGAATTTTCGCGTGACCAGATGCCTACCTTACCGACAATTTGTCTATTTCGTAACTTATTTTCACAACATACACCACATTGAGTTCAAACTTTGGGTATAATAAATAAGAAGCACTAAGAAATGTGTGTCTGGTCCTAAACTTTAATAATTATGAAAAAAATATAAATTTTTAAATATTTTTTTTTACTTTTTTCATCATTTTTAAATTTTAGGATCAGACACAGATTTCATAATGCTTCTTATTTATTATCTTAATTTTTTGACTCGATATCGTGCTTCGACTAAAAATAAGCTAGGAAATAAAAAAGGTGTCGGTAAGGTAGGAACCTACTACTACCTACTACTGAAGTAAATTTGACTACTTTTTTGATCATTATTTTTTTCTTTCTAAAAAATCATGGCTATACATATCTATTCATCTCTATGATAGTTGAAAATGTGTGTCTCTAGGTAGAAAGTTTATCTTGTTGGTCGAAATTTCATCTTTTTTGAGTGAAACAACTTTTTTGGTAGAAGATTAACCTTTCTTCTTTGAAAATTAAACTGTTATGTTTAAAAATCGGCATTTTTGGTAGTAAAGTAATCTTTTGGTTTAACAATTTACCTTTTATGGTTGAAAATTCAACTTTTGGTTCAAAATTTAAGAAATGGATTTTAAGACCGAAGTGCTTTCTTAAAATTGCATTTTTTGTTTGACGATTCAAAATTTTAGTTTAAACTTCATCTCTTTGGTTGGAAATTTAACTTTTTTGTTGAAAATTCCTCTCTCTTTTTCTTGATTGAAAAATTACTTTAACAATTTTCAATTTACGCATTCCATTTTTTGTGCAAAATGTTTTTTATAGTAGGAATTGAAATTTCGGTAAAATTGAAGTATTTAGATAAAAATTAGTTTTTTTTGTTTAAAATTAATCTAGTTTAGATAAAATTCAACTGTTTTGTTTAAAAAACTTCAATTTAATTAAAAATTCTTCTTTATTTGTTTGTAAATCAACCTTTTCGGTTAAAGTTCACCTATTTTAGTTGAAATTTCAACTTGTTGTTTGAGAACTCTCAAATTTCATTAAAACTTCATCTTCTTGATAGTAAGTTAATCTATTTGTTTAAAAATTCTTTTTTTTTAGTAGAAAATTTAACTTTTTCCTTGATATGTCTTGAATTTTGTTAAAAATTTATTTTTTCGGTTGAAAATTATTCTTTTTTTTAAACAAATATTTGTGGTTAAAATACTAACAACTAGGTTTTGAAGTTAAATTACTTCCTTAAAAATTTGAATTTTATTTTTTAAAAAATCAATGTTTGGTTCAGAATTGTTCAATTTTATTAAAAATTTGTCTTTTTTGGTAGTAAATTAATCTTTGGGTTTAACAATTTACCTTTTATGGTTGAAAATTCAACTTTTGGTTCAAAATTTAACAAATAGGTTTTAAGAAGAAAGTACTTGCTTAAAATTAAATTTTCTGTTTAACGATTCAAAGTTTTAGTTGAAACTTTATCTCTTTGGTTGGCAATTAAACTTGTTTGTTGAAAATTCCTGTTTTTTTTTGTTTTTTTTTTTTGAAAAATTACTTTAACATTTTCAAATTTACGTATTCCATTTTTTGTCCAACATGTTTTGTTTTTTTAAGTAAGAATTGAAATTTTGGTTAAAATTGAAATATTTAGGTAAAAATTAGTTTTGTTTTTCTTTCTGTTAAAAATTAATCTAGTTTAGGTAAAATTCAATTTTTTTTTGAGAAAACTTGAATTTTATTAAAAATTCTTCTTTATTTAGTTGTACATCAACCTTTTCGGTTAAAGTTCACCTCTTTTAGTTGAAACTTCAACTTCTTGACAGTAAATTAATCTTTTTGTTTAAAAATTATTCTTTTTTAGTTAAGAATTCAACTATTTACTTGAGAATTCTTCAATTTTTTTAAAAATTTGTCTTTTTTGGTAGTAAATTAGTCTTTTAATTTAAGAATTCATCTTTTTTAGTAAAAAATTAAACTTCCTAGTTCAAAATTCTTGAATTTTGTTAAAACTTAATTTTTTTGTAGAAAAGTAATCTTTTTGTTTAAAAATTCATCCTATTGCTAAAAATTTAACAACTAGGCTTTGAAGTTTAAATACAGTTCTTAAAAATGCATTTTTGTTGGAGAATTAAACATTTTAGTTAAAGAATTAGTATTTTTATTTGGAAATCGAACGGTTTTGTTGAAAATTTTTATCGCATTTTTATCTAAAAGAGATGTAGTTCTTGAAAGAATATATGAATGTTAAAATTGAAATGACCAATTTTAGAAAAAATATTTTATTTCATTTAACAAACACCGAGATATTAAATTTAAACAGCAAGTTAATTTTTTACATAATAGTTTAATTTTCAAAAAGAAAAAAAAAAGAAACGGTAGCATATTTTTCTATCACCATTAATAATTAATAATTGAAGTTATAGAAAATCCCTAAATTTTGTGTCAGGGATTGTTTTTCACTTAACAGGTTTCTTTGGCGCGAATACTTGAATTCATCATAAATTTCTGTTTAATTAATTTCAATTAACATTAATTTAAATTAAAACGTTTTGTGATGAAAATTTTTTTTCTTTTGTAAAAATTAATTTTTTTATCTAAAAACTTAGCTTGTCCAGTTGAAAAGTTATTATTTAAGTTGAGAATTGATCAATTTGTTTAATGTTCTAAATAGCTTTTTGCGAATTCATATTTATTTTTTAACTATTTT
>JAAAKG020131701.1:0-11696 GCA_010014905.2 Druon quercuslanigerum | reverse complement strand
TGCTGTAGACTTCTCCACTTGTAAGCCGATACTCAAAAGTAATCCACTTGTAATCCACTTGTAATCCACTTGTAATCTGGTATAGTCTAGAGTCATCCTCCTGTAATCTATTTAATTCGGGATAGTCCACTTATGATCCAGATTACTTCAAAGTAATCCACTTTTAATTCAGAATACTTCAAGTAATCCACTTTTAATCCGGTAAAATTGGTTTCATTTAGTTATAAGCGAAATAATCAAGACTAATGTGCTCAAAGGTAATCCACTTGTAATCCAGTTTATCAATTTGTAATTTAGTGTAATTCAGAGTAATCCTTTTAAATCGAGCCTGCTGTAGACTTCTCCACTTGTAAGCCGATACTCAAAAGTAATCCACTTGTAATCCACTTGTAATCCACTTGTAATCCACTTGTAATCTGGTATAGTCTAGAGTCATCCTCCTGTAATATATTTAATTCGGAATAATCCACTTGTAATCTAGATTATTTCAAAGTAATCCACTTTTAATTAAGAGTACTTCAATTAATCCACTTTGATCTGAAAAAATTGGTTTCATTCAGTTATAAGTGAAATAATCAAGACTTATGCACTCAAAGGTTATCCACTTGTAATCCAGCTTATCAATTTGTAATTTATTGTAATTCAGAGCTAACCTTTTAAATCGAGCCTGCTGTAGACTTCTCCACTTGTAATCCGATACTCAAAAGTAATCCACTTGTAATCCACTTGTAATTCACTTGTAATCTGGTATAGTCTAGAGTCATCCTCCTGCAATATATTTATTTTGAAATAGTCCACTTATGATCCAGATTATTTCAAATTAATCCACTTTTAATCCCGAAAAATTAAATTCATTCAGTTATAAGAGAAATAATTATGACTAATGTAATCCAAGCTAATCCACTTGTAATCCAACTTGAAAAGTTGTATTTTTCTGCAAATAATTAATCTTCGTTGTTCAAATTTTATGTTATTTTTTTCAATTTTAATTATTTTGTGAAAAATTAATATAATTTGTGGGAAATTCAACATTATTATCAAAAAGCAATTTTTTTGTTGTTGAAAATTTAACACTTGTGTTAAAAATTCGACTTTTTCATTAAAAAATTTAACTATTTTGGTTTAAAATAATTTAATAATATTTTTTTGTGTACATGGTCTAAAATCAATTTTTTTTTATTATTAATTTTGTAAGTTGTGAATAAAATCTTTCCAACTTCGCTGGGATCCGTACCCAAGTATTTGAGGGTTCGCATCCCAGCTGAGCTTGAAATATTGTTTTCACAACTTATAAAATTAATAATGAATATTTAACAAATATTAATTTTGTAAATTACCGTAAAATTATTTATTACAATTTATCTGGTAAAAACCATAATATCAAAAATATATTTTGGTAGAAAGTTAAACTGCATTATTAAAATTTCGATTTAGTTGAGTTGAAAATTAATTTTCTTAACTAAAAATGAATCCATTTTTTTTTATTTAAAATTTGTATTTTTTCGTTAAAGATATATGTTTATTTTAGACAAATTATTTATTTTGTTGAAAATTAATTTGTTTTGTTAAAATTTCGTCCTTTGGTCAAAAAAATTTTGTTTAAATTAAACTATTTTACTGGGCATTTTTCAATATTAATTAATGTTCTTAATTGAATATTCGTTTTTTGGTTTAAAAAAAACAATTATTTGTTGAAAGTTTATTCTGCTTCGAAGAAAATTCAATTATTCTTTTTAAATTCATTTTTGAATTGAAAATGTAACTAATATGTCAAAAACTTATCAGTTTTGTTTGAAAATTCAATCTGTTTTGAAAGTAATTTTTTTTCGAAAATTGAACTTCTTTGTTGAAAAGTCGATTTTATCGTTAAAAATTAATTATTTAAAGCTGTAAATTAAACTACTTGACTGAAAATTAAACTACGCTTTCAACAATTTATTTTTTTGGCTGAAGATTTTTAATTGTATTTAAAAATGGTTTGGTTAAAAATTAACTATGTTAAAAAATCATTGTTTCTGGTTAAAAATTAACTTTTCTAATTGAAGATTAAACGGTTAAATTTTTGTGTGAACTGAAGTCTTTGGATAAAAATGAAACTATTTTGCTAAAAATTATTATTTTTACGGAAAGTTAATATTCTTAACTGAAAATTTATTAATTCATTTTTTATTGTGATTGTATCTTTTTTAGTTTAAAATTCAACTAAATGGTAGAAAATGTATTTATTTTGTTAAAAATAGTTCGGTTTTCGTAGGAAATGAATCTTTTGATTGAAAATCAATTTTTTTATTACAAATTAAATTATTAAATGAAAAATTCATCTATTTTCTAGAAAATACAAAATTTTGTCACAATGTCATTGTTTTGGTTAAAAATTTATCTGTTTTAGTTTACGATTCATATTTTTTATTGAAGATCCGTCTTTTTGGTTGTGGTTTTAAATACTTTTCTAGAATTTCATGTTTTTTACTTGACTTGAAATTTGGTTTATTTCAAATGAAAATTTTGTTTTTGCTGAAAATGATTCTACTTTGTAAAATATTTAATAATTTTTCTAAAAAGTCATTTTTATTTGTAAACCCCCTTAATTTTGATTCAAAATTTATTTCTTTGGTTAAAAATTTAACTGATTTTTCAAAAAGTCGTTTTTCTTCTCTCTTAGAAATTAATTTTCAAACTCCAGATATAACTGTTCCATTTTTGGTCGAAAATTTATATTTGTTATTCACAAATTCAACCACTTTGCAGAAAATTCATATTTTGGATATAAAATTCAATTATCTGATTAACAGTTAATATGATTTTTAAAAATCAACAATTTTTTTAAAAATTAACATGTTTTGTTAAAAAATTCGCGTTACTCTAGTTCAGGTAGAAAAATCCATCATAAATTTATGTAGTTTCAGAAATTTTTCCGAGCTTCTCTCTTTTTTTTAATAATAAAAATCTCTCTCAGTTTTCCTCTTTTCTTTTTTAATACATTTTTAAAGTGCCTGTAACTTTTTTAAATTGAATAAATTAAAAATTCTAGATATCTTTCATAATTACTTGCAAAACTTTGATATCACAAGATTATGCTAATCACTTTTTACCTTGCAGAATGTTTTGCATCGTAGATGTTTAAATATTTACAATTTTGTATAAGCTATCCACCTGAATAATAATTTGCCGGAAGAGAAAATTACAATCCGGCAAAATATGCCGGAAGTATATACCAGCGTTAAATAAATGTTTAATTAAATAACTGGAAGAAAAATATTCAAGGAAGGTATTTAAGCAGGGTAGTAAGAGGTACTGCTATGGAATTTAGAAGCTGGTTCGTCAATAAGGTTGCATCCTTATAAAGGAGGCCTCATACCTTAACTAAAACTACACTTCGCTTGACAGCGTAGCGCCTGCAATTATTAATTCCCTCAAAATCGATAAGCTCAAAGAGAGATGCTCCCTGAGCCGCGCTTGTAATTATTGCTTCCCGTTCCACAATCTGTAACAGGAAGTCGAAGGGTGCCAGCAAAGGTTGGAGCTCCAACCTTCACCAAAGCAAAAAGCCACCCTCTAATCATCAATCGACTTTTTTACGAATAATTTGAGAAAAATTTTGAGCCTGTAAGGTTTCATTCCTGTAGCAAATTTTTAAAACTCAAAATAGTACCAATATTAGACACTGGTGAGAGGAATGAGAGATGGAAAGGAAAAAGAAAAAATTGACGTCTGACCTCTGATATCTAACTTTTAACCCCTGATCTTTAATATATCTCTAACCTATGATCTTTTGTTTACGATATTTTTGTCATGACCTTTAAGATCTGTGAATATCTTATGTTCACCTCTAACCCTTTACCTTTGACCTATAATGTATGACATCAACGTGGATCGTTGATCTATGAAGTATTAGTTTCCACAACTGATAACTTACCTCTCACCCCTGATACTTATCACATTATCTGTGACCTTGACCTATATGATCTATGAATCTTCTTATTTGGCCCTTGAACTTTCACCTGTGACCTCTGATCTCTCAGGTATCTTCCCAAACCTTTGACACCTTACCTTAAGTGCCTAAGCCTGACCAGTTACCTATGGTCTATGACATAAGACATCCTTCTTTGACCTCTCACATCTTTGACATTTGAACTCTCATCTTTGAATTCTGCTATTAAAGACATTATCTCCGATCTTTGATTCTTTATCTATGCTCTCTAGGATCTACGCAGTTCAAATTGTAACCTCTGACCTTACACATGTGACCTCCGATCCTTCAGAATTCTTCTCTAACCTTTGACATCTTATCTTATCAGCCTTACCCTGACCTTTCACCTATGGTCTATAAATATGACATCCACGCTTAACCCCTCGCCTTTGATTGTTAAATGTTGACTCCTGAAATTGGCTTTTTAGCCTTTGATATAGTCTCTGACATATCGACTTGACCTGTGATCTATTGCGTGTCATTTTTGTTATCTGAAAATATTTTCTCATGATATTAAACACTTTATCTTTGGCCAATGATCTTTTATCTACGACCTCTATTACCCATTGTTTTTTATCTTTGACCTTGGACCTCTTAACTGTGACCTCTGATCCTTTATCTAAACTGCGACCTCTGGTATATAAGATATGACATCTACCTTTGACCTTACATCTTTGACTGTTAACTGCTGACCTCTAACATTTACTTTATAACCTTTGACATACTCACTGACCTGTGAAATTTCATCCCTCATCTACGCCGTGTCATTTTTGAAATCTGACCTCTCACCTGTGAGCTCTAATCCCTTAGCTAAGGTATGACATCTACATTTCACTTCTTGTTTTTGATTGATAACTGCTGTATACTGACCTTTGACCCTCTCTCCTTTAAAAGACTTCTACGAATTTGAATCTTCAGGGGTTGGGGGGGAGAGGGTTGCAGAATGTGATTTCACACATGAAACATATAAACGTAAAAAACAATTTTATTAATTTACGAATAAAACAAAAACTACACGTCCTATCAAAAAGTAATTAACAACAAATTTGTAGATCTTTTTTGGCTGCACAATTTTTATTATTACATCTTTCTTCGTATCTTGCATAGTTTCACCGCAAAATGGAATATATTTTTAAAATTATTTTTCCTGCGATCAAAATTTGAATTTGTGATTTTTTAAAGAAATTCAAAACGTTATTACGATAATCTTGTAGGGCTTTTAAAAACCAACGTTTTCCCCTCTTGAATTTTTTTGATTACGTGCGTTGTTTGGCCTAAAATGTTCATTTTCGTTTGTTTTTTTGGATTTTGAAACTGCTATAACTCCGGTAATTTTTTTACATCGAAAAAAGTCAATGTGATAAATTGTTAATCTTGTCGAGTACTACTAATAACTGTACATAGAATTTTCAAGTCTTGAAAAAGGTGGTCTAAAAAATTTTTTTAATGTGCTCACTTTTTGAATTTTTATCCGAAATGGCTGGCTAACGAACTTGACCTTCAATTTGAGACACTTAAAGAGTATACCAAAGGCCAATCCAATCTGTTGATTCTTTCGAAAGTTATCGTGCCCACAGACAGACAGACATACATATATAAAGGCATACTTACATACATACGTACAGACATATATATATATATATATATATATATATATAGACATACATACATACATACATACATACATACATACATACGTACGTACGTACGTACAGACATATATACATACATACAGACATGCATACAGACAGACACATTCGTAAAAACCTCTTTTTCGGGTTCAGCGGGTCTCAAAACATGCACATTTGACAAACACTGGGGGGGGGGGGGAGTCAAATTTTACACAAATCAATAGAAGAAGTACCTTCTCTAGATGAGAATGTAAAAATAATCGTTCTTTTTGTTGAAATTTTTCTTCTAACTGAAAATTTACCAATTACGTGTATGCTCAAAAATTGATCTTTTTTAGTTTTAAATTTATCTATTCAGTTTAAAACTAATATTTTTTAATTCAAAATCGAACTAATTGTTTAAAAATTAATCTCTTTAGTCGAGAATTCAAACTATTTTGTTAAAAAAATCATCTTTTTATATAGAATTCAACTAGTTTTTGTATAAAATTAACATCCTTTTTGGTTGAAATAACACGTTTTTCGTTGAGAATTCATCATTTTTGGTTGAAAATTTGAATACTTAGAGGCAAGTGTAACTACTTCGTTAAAAATTCAATTATTTGGTTACAGATTCATTATTTTAGTTGACAACACTTTTTTTCTTGCTCAAAATTTAATTATTTTCTTGAAAATTATTTGTTTTAACTTCAAATTCAACTCGTATATGTTTAATTTTTGGTTAAAAATTAATCATTTTTATTTTAAAATCTAACTAATTGGTTAAAAGTTTGCCGTACTGAGTTTAGAATTCAACTATTTTGTGGAAAATTCATGCATTTTGTTAAATAAAAGTTTTTTTCGGTTGAAAATTAATCTTCTTGATTGACAAAATTTTGTTCGTTGAAAATTTAAGTAATCCAGTTAAAAATTCATAATTTTATTTTTAAATTAATTTTTTTAGTTAAAAATTCAACTGATCAGGTTGAAATTTAATCTTTTTAATTAAAATTCAAATATTTTAGTTAAAGATGAATTCCAAATAGTTGAAAATTCCTCACTTTGGCTGAAAATGTAATTACTTTTTTTTAAATTCACCTATTCAGTTGAAAAATTATATTTTTTAGTTCAAGATTAAACTATTTCGTTAGAAATTCATGTATGATTTGTTCAAAATTCGTATATTTTGTTAGAAAATTCCACTTATTGGTTGAAACTTTATCTTTTTAATAAAAAATTAATTTATGTTGTTAAAAATTTAACTATTTTGTTAAAAATTCCTCTCTTTGCTGATTGGAAGTTATTTTACGAAGTGAAAATTAAAGTATTTTATTTCATGTAGAGAATTTAACTTTTTAGTTAAAAATTCATGTATTTGGTTAAAAATTAAATTTCTTAGTTAAGGATTTATCATTTTAGTTAAAAAATCACTTTAACTATTCCACTTTTTGTGGAACATTTATCTTTTATTCATGAAGATGTAATGTTGTTCGTTGAAAAATGTTCTGTTTTTTTAGAAAATTGAACTTTTCTTTTTTAAAATATTTCTGGTTGAAGATTCATCACTATGATTAAAAAATAATTTATTTTGCTGCAAATTCTTTTCATTTTAGTTGAAAATTAAATAGTTTTTCTGAAAACTCGTTTTTTGTTTTTTTACGTGGATATTCATATATTTAATGACACTGTATCTTTTTTATTAGTAAATTCATCTTTTGAGTCTAAAATTGAATTATTTTTTTAAGAATCCATTTCTGATGTTTTTGAAATTCGATAGTTCTAACTGAATATTTAATACTTCTTTTTTTGTTAAAAAAATAATTTTCTGATGATAAATTCCCCCTCCCTCCACTGAACCGAAATCGCAGCTTGGCTAATTTGATTTAAATTAAAATGAGAGGCACAAACAGTTTAGAAATACAAGTAGTTAATTGAATGTTTTTTTTCGGAATGAAAAACAATACAAACAATAGTATGAAAATAAATCAAATTTATTCAAAATATAAGTATAAATAAAAGGCGATTGCAGATTTAGTTTTTTGCATTTTCTAAGGCACTAAAAATATTGTTTATTGTAAAACTTGGAGTATTGCAATATTTTATACAAACCCACATTCGATTTCTTTATAAGTCCCCAGAACGAAACTGAAACAAAACGACAACGTTAGTAATTTACACAGCACAAACTCAGTAAACAACCAGTGCATACTGAATAACTGAAAGTTGAAAATGAATCAACTGCGCAATAGTTGCGCATGCATCAAGTCCCGCTCATTGGACTTTCAGGTTCTTTCTTGAGTTGACACTTACAAAAAGATACGCATCGGTGATGATGCAGCAGACGAGAAAAATATCGATATGTATCGATATATTTCGATACTTTTCCCATCCCTGCTACAGGCATCTATTGGATGACACCGAATTTCGTTTGAAACGAAAAATGAGTGAACCGCCATTTTTTTGTGATTGAATAAACCTTCTAGAAGAAGCTGAACTTCGAACTGGGTGAATTCGCTGATCCCATTAATCGAGTCTTTAGGCTGGTATCATTAATTCGTGGTCATGTAAAGAGTAAGTTGATTAATTGGTCAGCAGGTAAAGTGTGAGTCTTGCCATTGATCACCCGTGAATGGCGATTTTGCTTGGCATGGTCCTGGCGGAAATCTACTGCACGTAAAGGGTTGATCTTTAATTCATAACGGGTGGTGCCTGCTCGCGAGCACAACCTGGTAACCGCCCACGTATATACCTAATCGTGAGGCAGATTTTCAATGTGCTGGCGAGAATAGATGAATATGTGTGGGTTACAGAGTGATTGATTGTAATTAGTTTATGTATACAGCCAGAAGACCCTAAATGCCTACCTTAGCATCCCCACCACCATCAACAGCTTCTCAAGCTAGCCTTGTTACCTTTGAGATTACCTTTAAGGTTAGAATTGAACTTTTAAAATTGCAACCTTTTAACAATTTAAAATTTTATTTTATTTCATTAAAAAGTTTTTTTTTTTTAATTTCGTGTTAATTTGTTAATGATTCTTTACTAGTGATGGATTCGATCAAAAAGATGTTAGAAACGAGCGACACTTTCATTTTTCTCGTTTTAAAAATTTCAAACGGCCAATCGTTTTTAGATTGGCAGGCAATAATTTTAGAATTCCAAGTGACTTAAATTATAAGATCCGAGCAAGGTCGGTTTTAATATTTGAAAATCTTAAATGACAAGAGCCCGTAGTAACAATAATTTAACAATAATATGCTCAGGTTTAATTAAATATTTCTGAAATTAAAGGTTAAAATTCCTTTATTAATTAAATGATCTATTTTTTTTAATTTTAAATGTTGCAGTAAATATAAGGCAAACTAAAAGTTTAGTTTTCAAAGGCAATTATGAAGGTTAGGATTACTAAGTCTACATAGTTTAGATTTTTATAAATTGCGACATAAATTAATTGTCTACGAAGGAGGTTAATTAATTTAAAAAAAGGTTTTCTAGATAGATGTGATAGATGTGTCTCAAAATTTTTGTTGCAGCTCCTTTGGAACCAAAAATGGGTTTCAACGAAAACTCCATTTTTTTCTGTGTTGTAACACAAATGAGGAATTCCTGAGAATTTTGGAAAATTAATAAACATATGTTTTTTTATAAATATTAAATAATATTTTTTATAAATGTTAGATAGGTATTAAAGGACTTAAACTTCGAAAATTCCTCAGTTTTCAATTAAAAACTCCTAATTTAAAATGTAATCTCAAAATGGTAAAGTCCATAAATTAATTTTTTTATTAATCTTGACTTAAACTTGATCGTGAAACCTGGAAAAATGGAGAAATAACTGAGAATTTAATTTAAAAAACCAAGAATTTACTAAAGTTTAATTGACAATTACTTAATTCCATTCAAAATTTGAATGCCGATTTTTGATTGAAAATTAATCTTTTCTTCTTTGAAATTCAAAAATTTGAATAAAAACGTGTCTTTGTATATTAAAAAATTTAATTTAATTATTTTGTCAAAAATCTACATATTTGCTTAAAAACTAATTTTTCGGTTAAAAAATTATCTTTTTATTTGCCAGTTATTCGTCATATTAAAAAATTCTTCTTATCGGTTAAAAACTCAAGTTTTTTAGTTAAATATTTATAATTTTAGTTAAAAATTCATCTTTTAGGTTGAAAGTTAAACTCATTTATGGAAAAAGAATCCTTTTTTATTTTGACGATTGTTCATTTTAATCAAAAAATCATTTTTTTGAAATATAAGCTAAGTCATAAAAAAGTTTTTTTTTTTTTTTTGGATAAAAAGGAACTTTCGCCGAAAATTTAACAATTTTTTTAAAAATTGGTTTTCTTTTCAGTTGAAATATTATTTTGCTTGATCATTCTTATTTGCTTGAACCTTCATTTTTCGAATCAAAATTTAATTATGCAATTTTTTTATGAAAACTGATCTTTTTAAGTTAAAATTTCATCTTTTTTCTTAGAATATAATGTTCTGGATTGAAAATTCATCTCGATGGTAAAAAATTCAATTATGCTATTTACTGATTCAACATTAAAGTTGAAAATTAAATTTTTCTTGGAAATTCATCACTTTGTTTGAAAATGTAACCATGTTTTTTTTGTGTGGAAAATTATTTATTTTTATTTATTCCATAGTTTTAGTTGGAAATTCATTCTTGGTTGCAAAATAATTTTTTTAACTTAAAATTTAATTATTTATGTTTTGGTTAAAAATTTATCCTTTTAGGCTTAAAATTCATTTATTGCAAGTCAGAATTCATCATTTTTGTTTAAAATTCGCCTTTTAGGCTGAAAATTAATCTCTTCATAGAAAATTAATTTTATTTCGACGATACATAATTTAAATTCAAAATTCATGTTTGTTTTTTAAATATGCGCTATTTTATAAAAAACTTGTTTTTTCATTGGAACAAAGGGAATTTTTGACCAAAAATGTAACATTTTTGTTAAAAATGGTTTTATGATTCAGTTGAATTATTATTTCATTTTTTAATCTGAAAATGTAACTATTTTCCCGGTTGCATATTCCCTAATTTTAGATAAAAATTTATCTCCTTGCTTTAACATTAATTTTTTTACTGAAAAGTTAAGCATAAAATTTATGGATAAAAAATTATATTTTTTAGTTAACAATTCATCTCGATAATCAAAAATTTAATTACTCTAGTTACAGATTTAAAATTTGATTTAATTTTAATTTAAACATGTACAATTTTAGTTGGAAATTCATTACTTTCTTTTGAAAATGTAACCATTTTTTTAAACTCAGTTTTTTGTTTGTTAAGTTTTTTTTATTCTAATTAAATTTTCGATAGATGCAGTTGAAAATTCATGGTTGCTTGCACATTACTTTTTTTAACATGAAATTTAATTATTTTCGCTTTAGCTGACAATTTATCTTTTTTAGTGGAAATGAATTCTTTAGTTGAAAATTCAATTTTTGCATTTGAAGATACATTGTTTTAGTTAAAAATTGATATTTTCGGTTCAAAAAAATTCAACCATTCCAGTTCAAAATTCTTTATTTTAGTTGAAAATTCATCTTTAAGGTTGAAAGTTAAACTATTTTATGGAAAATTCATTTTTATTTTGACGATTCATCATTTTAATAAAAATTTCCTTTTTTTCAAATTCACCTTAAGCTTAAGAGTCAAATATTCACGTTAAACATTTACGTTTTTTGTTGAAAATTCATCACTTTCTTTAAAAATATAACCATTTTATCAAAATAAGTTTTTTTGTGGATGGTTATTTATTTTTATACCAGTTAAATATTTCATAGTTTAAGTAGAAAGTTCATGTTTGTTCGCATATTAATTTTTTAAACTAGATTATTAATTGTTTATGTTTTGGTTGACAATTTATCTTTTGAGTGAAAATTATTCCTTTGTTGTTTAAAATCCAACTTTTTCAGTTAAAGATTCATTGTTTAGTTTAGAATTTTTTTTAAAGTTCAACTATTGCAGTTCAAGATTTATCATTTTAGTTAAAAATTCATCTTTTATGCTGAAAGTTTAACTCTTTATGAAAAATTAATTTTTATTTTATTTCGACAATTAGAAATTTTAATTAAAAATTCATTTTTTCATGTTA
>JAAAKG020131690.1:0-14669 GCA_010014905.2 Druon quercuslanigerum | reverse complement strand
TAATTGCATATATGCTTAAGGAGCGCTGTCTCATGTATGGCTTAGAGATAAGGTAGGTTACGTCTTTTAGGGTGTTAAAAACGTTTAAAGTTTTGGGGACATAACAAATTATGTTTTTTTTTTCAAATAATAAATAAGATACTTACAGGTGTAATTCATGAACTTAAATTACTTTAAAATAAAAGATAAAATTTTTCAAGACAATAATTAATTATTCCTCATTTATTTTTGGAAATTTGAAGTCTCACTGTCGAGAATAAACCAAAGTTTAATTTTGAAATTTGACAGAGACGAGATCAATCATTTAAACAAAAAAAAATTATTTCTTCCTCTGAACTCAAAATTCATAACCTCTTTTTCATCAAAATCGAATTTTTTGTATGCGTCACGCCAAAATCTTACTTTAGGTTCAGGAAACTTCTATATCGGCATTTCTCAATCATTATTTATTATAAATAATTAATCTTAATCTTTATATCATTTAAAATCAGCGCGCTAACAGTAACCAATCGGGTTATCGGCGCGACGCCAGCGCTGTTCAAAAATTTACTAAGTTTGGGAGCACTGACGTGAACACTCCCCCCGAAAAGTTGATAGCATCGATCCTTGTGCTGATTGTGCTACTGCGCTCGGTCGGTAAAGTAATCTTGTTTAAGCACATCATGAATAGTGCAAGTACCGATCCCGCACTTTCAATAAATATGTACCTGGCCATTATCCCAAGATTTCTAATTAGCCATCTACATGCAAAGATTCCGGTATTTTA
Organism: Druon quercuslanigerum; assembly: GCA_010014905.2. Classification (NCBI taxonomy): domain Eukaryota; kingdom Metazoa; phylum Arthropoda; class Insecta; order Hymenoptera; family Cynipidae; genus Druon; species Druon quercuslanigerum. Next base: position 13,903 of record JAAAKG020131690.1, on the reverse strand, counting down.
ATAGAAAATAATTTATTTCAGTGATTTCAAGAAAAGATTCCGCTGTGACAATCACCTTGGAAATTCCCAAACCAAAACTTTACGTTGTTATTTTCTCAACGCGCCTACTAACTTAATGGACTATGGCGACTTTTAAATAACTGTGTCTGCTGTCAACATTGTTTTGACGAATAAAGTGTCCTGAATGAACGATTTGACCAGCAATTTAATGGTTAATGTCCTGTATCATCTTGCCGGAGTACCTTTGTAGGTGTAAGTATGTCATAAGTCAATATTTACAGACGCCTCCTTATATATAACGTCAGCATGTGACACTTCGCCTGTACATTACCCTCCTCCAGGGTAATGTCAGGTATAATTTACCCCCTTATGAATTACCCTTACTGACCGACATTACCCTCATTCTAGCTGACTTTACCCCAAACGAATGATTACCTTTCCAACGTTTTTTAAACACGCCAGCATCAAGGTAAGAAAAAGGTATGTATAGTAGAAAATGCTGTGACTCCTAAGCCTGGAAAAAGTGTGAAGGAAAAACTTTGGACTAAGAGTGAAGCAATCCCCGTACATTCCTTTTTTTACGTATTGCTCGGGGTTTCGATTCAGTTTTTAAGAATCATAAACAGAAATTTAATTTCAAATATTTCCTGAACGATTTATTTACTAATTGTATAGATTTGAAGCAGATCGTTGAAATTAAATAAATCGCTAACGACGAGAACAAGGAGATTTGTCACAAAATACAGAAATAACTTTTTTTTAATCAAATTTGTATAGGTACTACTAATAAATTCAAAATAAAACACTTTTGATTCACAATTCCAACTAAAAATATTCAACTTTCAGCGAAAAAGGTGAATTTTTAATCTAATACATAAATTTTCTACCAAAAACATTAATTTTAAAACAAAGAACATCAATTTTCTAGTAAAAACGACGAATTTTTAACTACAAAATAAAAAGAACTTTCAATAAAAATAATGAATCTTCAACCAAAAGATTATATTTTTTCTATTTGTAACTATTTTAATTTTGCATAAAAAAACAGTTGAAATCATCCAAAAAATACGACTTTTTAACAAAATAGTTTTATTTGCAACCAGGGTGGTCAAATTCCAAAAAAAATTATAAATCTTCAACAAAAAGTTGAAGTTTTGTACAAAATTATTCGATTTGCAAACAATAAAAGTTTTTTTTTAAAGTAATTCAATTTTCAACCCGGTAGTTGAATTTTAAACCAGAAATAAACTTTAACTAAAAATGTGATAGTTATGATATTACAACTAAAAAAGATTTTTATTTGAAATCAAAAATAGTTCAAATCACCCAAAGAAGGCAAATTTTTGACGAAATATTTGATTTTCCAAACAAACAAAATTTTTCAGTCTAAAAAAAAACAATTTCGACCAGAACCGAATTTTACTTAAAAATTCATCTGTTTGGTTAAAAATGTTATTGTTACGTTAAGAATTTATTTTATTCGGCTGAAAATCACATTTTTTGTTAAAATTTTTGTTTTCTAAGAATGTAACAAGATATTCTATTTTTGGTTCAAATTTATATTTCTTGGTTAAAAATTTATGTATTTTTCTTAACTTTTTAATTAAATGATTTAAATTTAATTTAAAATTAATTAAAAATTGTTGAAATTATTAATTAAATCTTAAATAAAGTTTTTGTTACTTGAATTTAGTTTATCTAAAAATGTAATTATTGCTTTTTTGGTTAAATTTTTTTTTAGTTGAAAAATCATGTATTTAGTTAGAAGTTTGCCTTTTTGGGACAAAAATTAATCTCTCGTTGAGAATTTAACTATTTTGTGGAAAATTCTTTGTTTTTCCTTGTTAGAAATTTATTTTTCTAACTGAAAATGTAATTATGTATTTTATTTTTGGTTAAAAATTGATCTTTTTTTATTGAAAATTCATTTAAATTGCTGAAAATATTTTTTTTTTAAAGGAAAGGTTTGTGTTGAAAATTCATGTATTTGATTTAAAATTAATTCCATGGTTGATGATTGGCCATATATGTTAAAACTTCCGTTCTTTGCTAAAATAATTAACTGTTTTGTTAAAAATACATTTTTTTCAGTTAAACATTTTTTTCAAATGAGAATATAACTAGGTATTTCGTTTTTGGATGAAAATTTATCTTTTTTAGTTAAAAACCCATGTAAATATGTTATGATTAAATTAAAAAATTTTTTGGTAGAATGTTCGTTGTTCAAGATGAAAATTCAACTATTTGATTAAAGATTAATTTTTGTGATTTAGGTGTTATAGTCCCATGGTGTGATATCATCTGGTCATAAAAATGGTGCGAATGTAGTCATTTCTGGTGTGCATAATGTGGGGTCACTTTCGATCAATCAATAGGCATCAAAAACGCGGCAGAGGTAGAAAGGAAACAGGAGGAGAAAGGAACACGAAAACGGGAGTCTGGAGGGTAGATAAATTAAAAGAGTTTAAACAAAAGATGAAAAAGGAGAAGGTTAGGTATGAAAAAGAGGAGGGAGTAGACTCGTTAATTGAAGGGTTGAAGCGGTCGATTGAGAAGGTAAAGGATGGGCTAGGTACTAAAGAAAAAATAGTACGGGTAAAGAGAGGCTGGTGGGACACGGAATGCTGAGAAAGTAAAGAGAGGAGGAGAGAATGTGTAAGAAAATAGAATAAAGGGGAATTGAAGAAGGAGGAGTATAACATGAGTAAAAGAACACATGACAAAATGCTGGAAAGTAAAAGACAAAGGGGAAAGGATGAATATAAGGCAGAAGAAGAAGAAACGATTATTTCAAGGGTCTATTAGGGGGCGAGAAAAATAAGACAAAAGTGGAAGAGAGAAGGATAGTCCAAGGAGAAGTGGAGGAAGGGAATGAAATAACAAGAGAGGAAGTGAAAGAGACAATAGGTAGGCTAAAAAGAAACAAGGAGACAGGAGAAGATGGGGTGGAGAACGAAGCGATGAAGTATGGTGGAGAAGGAGTTAGGGATGGGATGTAGAAGATCTGCAACAAGGTCTGGAAAGAAAAAGGGTGGCCGGAAGAGTGGATGACTGGACTGGCGGTAACGCTTGTCAAGAAATTGGAAGGAAAGAATATGGAGAGTCAGATATATCAAAAATAAAGTATCCTGCACAATCAGCTGGGATTTATAAAAGGGCTGGGGACTATTGACAACATCTACGTACTTGACTACTTAATGAACAGAAATTCAGGGAGAAAGAAAGGGAAACTAGTCGCTTTGTTCGGAGATTTCAAAGCAGCGTTTGACTCAGTGAACAGAACAGTTCTATGGCAGGCAATGAAAGAGAGGGGTGTAGAGGAAAAGTTGGTGGAGAGTATAAAAAGAAATGAAACTATTATTAGGGTGAAGATAGGAAAGAAAAAGGGCAGGTTTTCTGGACAGAGAGAGGTTTAAGGAAAGGAGGACGTTGAGTCCGCTACTATTTAATACGCTACTGGCAGACTTAAAGGAGAAGCTAAAGGAGAAAGGGAAAGGAAGAACGGTTTTGGGAAATAGCAAATACTCTCTAGCATACGCGGACGATGTAGCTCTGTTAGCAGATGATGAGAAGGGGATGAACCTGTTGATGAGAATCTTCGAAGAGTGGAAGTTGTGGAGGAGTTATGTTACCTAGGTTTTTGGTTTGAGGCAGAAGGGGGAAACTAGCTGAAGGTGAGGAAAAGAGAATGTGCGAGTAAAGTGATGGACCAAGTATGTGGTGTAGGAAAAAAAAGGTTCAAGGAAGGTTTAAGTGTTATGGAGTGGAGATTTGGGGATGGAAGGAACATAAGAAAGTAGAGATCATGCATGAGCGATTTTTGAGATGGGTAATGGAGGTTAGCTGGAGTTGCCCATGATATATGTTAAGGGAAGAATTAGGGAGGGGAAAAATGGTAACTAGACAAATTAAGAGAGCCTGTAGGTTTGAAGAGAAGCTAAAAAGGGGAGAGGGAAGAAGAATAGCACAAGTATGTTTGGGCGAAATTTGGAACAATGAGGTGAGAGGTAATTTGGGAAATTCAAAATGACAGGGAGAATGGAAAACAATGAGAAGGGTTTGTAATATACGAGAAGGGGTTATGGAGTGGCAGGACGTAGAGTTAGAGTTATTAGTAAAACAAGGAGAAAAGAGATGTAAATTTACCGGAACTATTAATTATTTAAACAATTTAGATATAAAATTAAGAATTTGGTCTTTTTTCTATGAATAAGCTTAATTTTTCACAACATTAACTAAGAATATCTTCCCGAACATTCTTAGTTAATGTTGCTTTGTAAATTTACAAGAATTATTAATTATTAACCCTCCGCCGTCCTTGTTTGGTAACAAATTAATTTCTTTCTTTACAAACTTAACTACTTTGTTGAAAACTTTTTTTTTTAGTTCAAAATTAAATAAACAAGTTTATTTTGTTAAAAATTAATATTTTAATCTTAAAATATAAATATTCAATTTTTGGTAGACATTTTTTTTTCATTCATTTACTTTGTTGAACAATTGTCCTTTTTGTTTGAAAATTTTTTGTTGGTTTTTTATAGAAAATTAATCTTTTGGATTGAAATTTAAACTGTTTGGTTAAAAATTAATCTTTTTACGTTGAAAATTTGTCATTTTAATTGAAAGTTAATTTCTGTAAATGAAAATGTAACTAGATAAATGTTTTTGTTGAAAATTGATATTTTTTAGTTGAACATTCACGTATTTTGTTTAAAAAATTTATTTTTTGGTAGAAAATTCATCTTCTGGTTCAAAATTCAGCTATTTGGTTAGAAAATTTTTTTTTATTGAAATATTCATAATTTTAATTTAAAACTTCATTTCTTCGTTTAAAAATTTATCTATTTTTTTGAAATTTTGTTTTTTTAATTAAATTTTTTTAACTGAAAATTTTAATATTAAATTTTTGATTGAAAATTTATTTTTTCCAGCTGAAAATTTATTTATTTTGTTTAACACTTGTCTTTTTCTGTTAAAAATTTTTGTTGTAGAAAATTTATCCTTTGGATTGAAATTTCACCTGTTTAATTAAAAATACATTTTCTTAGGTTAAAAATTTATCATTTTAGCTGAAAGTCTATTTCTTTAACTGAAAATTTAACTGTCCCATTTTTTGTGAAAAATGAGTTTTTTTGTTTAATAATTTATTTTGTTAACTGAAAATGTAAGAAATTTATCTTTTTCACTTAAAAATTCATGCTTTTTTAGTTAAAAAAATTCTTTTTCAGTAGAAAATTTATCGGCTGGGTTCATAATTCAACTATTTGATTAGAAAATAAATTATAAAGTAACAAAATAAGTGAATTTTAAGCCAAAAAAGATCAATTTATTACCAAAAATAAAATATTTACATTTTCGGTTTAAAAAAAGTTTTGAATGATAAAACTAATTCTTAACCCAAATCAAAAATAAAACTTTAAACCGATATTATGAATCATCTAATAAAAAAATATTTTCTAAATGTAAATCGAAAATATTTTTTTGAAATTCTTTGTTGTAAATTCAACGTTTTGGTTATAAATATTTTTTTATTAGAAGATTCATCATTTAAGTTTAAAATATTATTATTTATGTCAAATATTTAACTAATTTGTTGAAAATTAGTTGTTTTTTATAACATTTTTTTTTAACTTAAAGTATAAATATTTAATTTTGGCTTGAAAATTTATCTTTTTTAGTAAAAGATTCAATTATTTTGGATACATTTTTTTCTTTATTGAATAAAAATCGTTTTGTATTAATTAAATTGTTTTTAATCAGGGATTAATATTATTAGTATTAGGGAAAATAAAAATATCCTCAGGGAAAAATAAATTTTTAAGCAAATAAAATAAATAATCAACGAAATAGTTAAATTTTTAATTATGAAGATAAATTTTCAGCCAAACAAATGAATTTTTAACTAAAATGATAAAATCTATATTACAACAACTTACATCAACAATTTCTAAAAAATATAAAAAAAAATGTTTATAATAATCTATATTAGAATTCTATATTTTATTATACATATTCTTAATCTCAAAAAAATATTAGTTAAATTGTACATCAAAAAATTAATTTTTAATAAAAAAATAATTTGGAATAAAAAATGAAACTTCAATTATAAGCAATAATTTTCTACCACAAAGAATAATTTTGAACGAAATGCATGAATTTGCAACAAAAAAGATTAAATGTTTATTTTAAAAAAATTGACCAAAAATTGAATACTTAAATTTTTAATTTAAAAAAATTATTCGTCAATAAAAAAAACTAATTTTCTCCAAAAAAAAAGAATCGATTTAAAAAAAAAATACATGAATTTTCAACTAAATAAAAAATTCAATGAAATAGTTACATTTTCACAAAAAAATGAATTTCCTGCAAAAAGATTAATTTTGTACAAAAAAAAGGTAAGATTTTCCTCAAAATAAATGATTTTTCAACTAAAAAAAAATGTTTAATGAAATCGTTTAATTTTTAAGCCAAACGAATGATTTTTCTGCTGAAAAACTTAAGTGTCTATAAAAAAATTTTAGTTTAGTTCTTAGTTAAAAAAATAATTTCCAAAAAAGAAATTAATTTTAGACCAAAGAAAAATTAATTTTCAACAAAAAAAATTCTACGAAAAAAGAATAATTTTTAACAAAATACATACATTTTCAATATAACATAATAATAAACATAATTATTTAAAAAATTAATTTTTAGTAATAAAACTAATTTCGAATCAAAAAATCAACTAACATTAATCATTAAAATTAAAATTAAAATTAATCATCAACGAAAAGAATTGATTTTTAATCAAGTAATTCCACTTATTAAATTTTTTTCTAAAGAATAGGTTTTAGTTTAATTGTTTGACCTAATAAACTTCTAAAATTCAAATCTAATTATTTGAATGCTGGCTGTAGTGAAAAAGTTGAATTATTGTGTTGGTAGCACTGCAGAAAATATAACCTCAAAATAAGAAATCTCAGAAAAATAAATCAGACCTCCCTGAAATTCGCAAACTGATTTGAAGTGACATCGATCAATAACTTAATCTGGACTTTGCAACCAGGAATAACATAAATGAATTCGTACGAGAGGCAGAAACGGCACTTTTAGCTTCGATAGTTTGCGATTCGAGAAAACTTGATCGAGTGAAAGGTGTGCGATAGTGTCCGACTGCCCGGGTACGCAGGGGTCGACAGGAATGCACTTGTGATAAAAAAAGTTGTTGAAATTTCAAAGAAGTTTTTTCGAAAAGAGCCGGTGATGGGCAATCATATGACAAGAAAGGGCAGTGCCAAGAAAAAAGCCGGCGCAACAACAGGTGGTGTTGTCCAAGTAACCACAAAAACAATGTCTCGGAGTCCTTCAGGAACTGATATACAGAATGGATCGCACACTCAGTTTCTTCCCATCGACAATTTAGCCAAGGTAAGTTTTTTTTTGTATAAAGCTGATTAGAAATAGAATAATTTGAATTTAGGTCGATTTTTAGCCTTGCTCCAATTTGCAAAAATAAGTTTCATTAAAAGCTAGAGTTCTCTTTTAATTGAGGTCTCTCTGCTCGATTAGTTTTATCATATATCATCATTTCGCAATGAGAATGATATTGAATGTTATTTCATAATTGTTTTGATCGCTTATGAGAGTTTGATTGCATCACAGTTGAGGTTAGGATTTCAAGAATTTGATAAACGGAACGGAGTAACTCCAAAATAAAAACAATAAAAGTTTACTTCGGTGGGCCTGGGGTTAATAACTTTCGTGTTATGGTTTTGGCAGAAAGTCGGATAATTAGAATTTGTTAATTTCACACTTAAAATGAAATTAAATTTTTATTCTTTGACGTAAGTGAAGTAAAATGTTATTCGACACTCCAAAAGCAGGCCTCGAACTCATTTGAGAAATTAATAATAGTGCAGAATTCAAGTTTTCATTATTTTTATAATTGTGCTCAATTCAGAAAAGTGACTTCTGCAACTACTTTTTTTGGCGATTTATCATTTTAATTAAAAAAATTTTTTTTTAATGCAAACACTTTGCCAAAAATAAATTTTTCAACTAAAAATTTAACTATTCCAGTAGAAAATTTAACTATTTTTCTGAAAATCCGATTTTTTTGTTGCTAAGAATTAGATTTTTAGTGGAAAATGAAACTATTCTATTTTTTAAATAGTTATGTTTCACTTTGAAGTTAATTTTTTCAAATGAAAATTTAATTGTTCCTCTTTGAGTTGAAAATGGGCCTTTTCTATTTCAAAATTTAACATTTTAAATGAAAATTGGTCTTTTTCGAAAAAAATCGACTTTTTTGTGTGGAAAATAATTTTTTCTTATGATGTAAATCTCTTCTTTTTTTTAAATCTGAATATTTAAGTTAGTAATACATTTACTTGGTTTCAAAATAAACTTTTTTCTTTAAAATTAATTATTTTCTGAAGAATCATCATTTTAATAAAAAATAAAATTTTAATATAAATTAAAATTTACCTTTTTGAGTTAATTTTGTTTGTTGAAAGTTCAACTATTTCAGTTAAAGATTTACAGTTTTATTTGAAAACTCAGTTTTCAATTAAAAATTCGACTATTCCAGTTGAAGATTCATAATTTTAATTAAAAAATTTATCAGTTTAAGATGAAAATTTATTTGTTTTATTAAAAATGTAACTCTTCCATTTTGTGTTGGAAATTTCTTTTTTCTAGTTCAAAATCCAACTATTTGATGCAAAATTGGTCTCCTTTAATTGAAAATGAATGTATTTTGTTGAAAAATTGTATCTTTTTGGTAGGAAATTAATCTTTTTGTTTTAAAACTACTCGTACTCTTTAAAAATACTTTTTTTTTTTGTTAAACATTCAATTATTTCATTTAAAGATTCATTATTTTAATTGAAATTTCATCTGGATAGTTTAAAATTTCACTACTCCAGTTGAAGATTTATAATTTTATTAATTTTTATTAATTTTATAATCTTCTTAAATCCCTTGAAATCTTATAATTTATTTTGATTTTGTTGAAAATCTATTTTTTGTCTTGTGGATTCACCTCCTTAATTGAAAACTATCTATTCCATTTTTAGAAAATTAATCTTCTGAGTTTAAAAATCGTCTTGTGGGTTGAACTGTTTTTTTGAAAATTCGTTTTCTTTTGGTTAAGAATTAATTTTTTTTAAACGAATAATATAACTATATCATTTTTGGTTAAAATTTATATATTTGAAAAGAGAAGACTTGAAAGGTATCCAAATAAAATTTTTAAAAAATGGAAAAACATATTTTTCTGATAGATTAGTTTCTTTTTAACGAAAATTAATCTTCTAGTTCGAAGATTCATCTTTTTAGATGAAAATGTAACTGTTTGGTCAGAAATTCATCTTTTTCAATTTAAAATAAAAAATTTCAAAATTTACTTGTTTAAAGGTTGAACTAGTTTGTTAAAAATTCATATTTGTTAAAGAATTACCTCCTTGTTTGAAAACTTAACTATTCTAATTTAATAAAATTAATCTTTTGGATTAAAAAATAATCTTTTGTTTAAAATTGATTTTATTTTATTTTTTGTTTTTATTATGGTAATATATTATATAAAATTATTATAATTAGTCTATTTTGCCTGGAAAGTAAAATACTTGCTTGAAAATTAATTTTTATTAAAAATGTGACTGTAATGTGTGAAAAATCAATCTAACATTTAACTGTTTTGTTGAAAGTTCGTCTTTTGGGTTATTGTTAAAAACTCGTTTTTTAAATTGAAAATTAATTTTTTTTTAACTGAAATGTTTACTATTCCATTTTTATTTGAAAACTTATCATCTTGGGTTGAAAAATGATATGCTTGACTGAAAGTTGAACTATATTATTCAAAATTCCATTTTTTTGGTAGAAGCTTCTGGATTTTAGTTGAAATAATTTTGGTTTGAAATTTAACTATTTTCTTAAAAATTGTTTTTTTTTTGTTTCAATTTTTAAAATTAAATTAAAGTATTTTTTTGTCCAAATTTGTCTTTCTTAATTAAAAATGAATGTATTTTGTTGCAAATTCGTTTTCTTTGGTTGAAATTAATTTTTTTAAATTAATTATGTGACTAGATTCCATTTTTGATAAAAAATTTATCTTTTTTTATTTGAATATTCAACTGTTTAATTGAAATTCCGGGTGATTTATTAAAAATTTACCTTTTTTTTTTTAGAAAATTAAAATATTTAGTTGAAATTTTATCTTTTTGAGTGGAAAATTCAACTTTGTTGGCGGAAAATGCATTTTTTGGTTGAAAATTGACATTTATTTTGTAAAATTCGTTTTTCTTAATCTGAAGTGTTTACTGTTCCATTTTGATTTGAAAAATAAGCCTTTCTAGTTTAAAAATCAATTTTTTTTTGTAGAAGATTCTTGATTATAGTTAAAAATGATTTGGTTTAAAATTTAACCATTTGCTTAAAAAAAAATTTTGCGCATTAATTTTTGAATTTAAATTAAAGTATTTTTTTGTCCAAATTTGTATTTCTTAATTAAAAATTTATGTGTTTTGTTGCAAATTCGTTTAGTTTGGTTAAAATTAATTTTTTTAATGAAATATGTAACTATTCCATTTTTTTATTAAAAAGTTATCTTTTCTATTTGAAAATTCAACTATTTGATTGAAATTTCAGGTGATTTATTAAAAATTAGTCTTTTTGGTAGAAAATTAATTAAAAATAAGAAAATAAAAATTGTATTATATTGTCGTTAAAGGCTTATTTCTTTGGTTGGCTTCAATTTTTTTTCGTTTTAAAATTAAAATCTTTTTTCGTTGAAAAATCAAACATTACATTTTTTATCGAAATATCAACTATATCATTTTTCGTTGAGAGTTTATATTTTTTGGTTTAAAAATCAATCTAGTTTGTCGAAAATTTAAAAATTTTCTTAAAGAGCAATATTTTTGGTTGAAGATTCTTCATTTTAGTCAAAAATACAACTTTTTCGTTTGAAAATTTAACTACTTTCTTGAAAAGTCGTTGTTTTTGGCTGAAAATTAATTTTTTAAGTGGTAATTGATATTTTTTTAATTGTTAAAAGGTGTTAATAGTGGTGTGAGGCCGAGGCCTGCAAAATAGAAAATAAAACGAAATTTCTTTTTCTTTTTCAATGACCTTGAGGTTTTCGAATTTGTTATTTTATTTGTATTTTAAAAATGTACCTATTCCATTTTAGGTTAAAAAAATTTTTTTAGTTGAAAAATTTTCTTATTTAGTTAATAATTCGATTTTTTTAAATTAATCTTCTTTTCTTTTTAAATTCAAATTTTTTGTTTAAATTAAATGTTTTGGTTCAAAGTGAAACTATTTTAATAAAAATTTAACTTTTCAGTAGAAAATTATTATTATTATTTTTTTAACACAAATTTTTTGGTTAAAAGCTCAACCGTATTGTATAAAATTGTCTTCTTGAAATTAAAACTCAAGAATTTTGTGGAAAATTGATTTATTTTGTTGCAAATTCGTATTTTTTTGATAGATAATAAATGTTGTTTTTGAGAAATTCACCTTTTTGTTTGAAATTTTAATTTTTAACTTAAAGTTTATTTATTTAAGTTGATAATTTAAATATTGGGTTAAAAGTTTAAATGATTTGTGAAAAAGTCAGCTTTTTGGTTGTAGATTCATGTCCTTGGTTAGGAATTGAATTGTTCAATTTTTAGAAAATTAATCTTCTGGTTTAAAAAATCACCTTTTAAGTTTAACCTTTTTTTATGATTTATTGTTTCTAAGATTCATCATTTTAGTTGAAAATTCATCTCTTTTGTTCAAAATAGGACTATTTTGTTAAAAAATCTTCTTTTTTTAATTCATTTTTTTTTACTAACAATGTACCTATTCCATTTTAATTTGAACAATTTTTTAAGTTGGAAAATGATCTTTTGTTTTAGTTAAAAATTCGATTTTTTTAATTAGTCTTTTTTCTTTTTAAATTCAAAATTTTAGTTTAAATTGAAATTTTTAAATTGAAAGAATTGAATGTTAATTTATTTAGTTGCAAATTCGTATTTTTTTGATATAAAATAAATGTTGTTGAAAATTTCACCTTTTTGTTTAAAATTTTAATTTTTTATTTTAAAGTTTATTTTTTAAAGTTGATAATTTAACTATTTAAATAAAAGTTTAATTGATTTGTTAAAAAGTTAGCTTTTTGGTTTTCTGGCTTAAAAAATCATCTTTTAGGTTAAACTTTTTTTTATGTAATATTTTTAAAATTCGTCATTTTAGTTAAAAAATTTTTTTTGTTGATAAATGATCTTTTTTAGTTAAAAATTCGATTTTTTTAAATAGTCTGTTTTTTCTTTTTAAATTAAAATTTTTTGTTTAAATTGAATGTTTTGGTTAATAATAAAACTATTTCAAAAAATAAATTTAACTTTTCAGTAGAAAATTATTTTCATCTCGTTTGTTTAAAATATTACTATTTTGTTGGAAAATTGTTTTTAATTTATTTTTTTTAATAACAATATACCTGTTCCTTTTTAATTTGAAAATTTTTTTTAGTTGAAAAGTGATCTTTTTTAGTTAAAAATTCGATTTTTGTAATTAGTCTTTTTTCTTCAATCCAAATTTTTTGTTTAAATTGAATGTTTTGGTTCAAAATGAAACTATTTGAATAAAAATTGAACTTTTCATTAGAAAATCATATTCTTGTGTTAAAAAAAATGCATATTTTCGGGTTGAAAAATCTTCTGAGTTAAAAAACCATCTTTTAGGTTTAACTTTTTTTTTAAGATTTATTATTTTTAAGAATTATATTAGTTGAAAATTCATCTCTTTTGTTTGAAAAATATTACTGTTTTGTTGGATTTTTTTTTAAATTTATTTTTTTTAAATAACAATGTACCTGTTCCATTTTAATTTGAAATTTTTTTTAGTTAAAAATTCAATTTTTGTAATTAGTCTTTTTTCTTCAATTCAAATTTTTTGTTTAAATTCAATGTTTTGGTTAAAAATGAAACTATTTTAATGAAAATGTAACTTTTCATCAGAAAATGATTTTTATTTAAACATGTATTTTCGGGTTGAAAAATCTTCTGGGTTAAAAAATCATCTTTTAGGTTTAAAGTTTTTTTTTAGTTATATTATTTTTAAGATTCCTCATTTTAGATAAAAATTCATCTCTTTTGTTCAAAACATAACTATTTTCTCGTGAAATTTTTTTTTAAATAATTTTTTTAACTAACAATGTATCTATTCCATTTTAGGTTGAAAAAATTTTTTTATTTGAAAAATTATCTTTTTTAGTAAAAATTCGATTTTCTTTAATTAGTCTTTTTCCTTTTTAAATTTAGATTTTCAGTTTAAATTGAATGTTTTGGTTAAAAATGAAACTATTTGAATGAAAATTTAACTTTTCAGTAGAAATTATTTTATTTTGTTAACAAAAATTAATTTTTTTAAATTGTCTTTTTGGCATTATATCTCAAGAATTTGGTTGAAAATTGATTTATGTAGTTGCAAATTCGTATTTTTTTGATAGAAAATAGATGTTGTTGAGAAATTCACATTTTTGTTTGAAACTTTAATTTTGTATTTAAAAGTTTATTTTTTTAAGTTGATAATTCAACTATTTAAATAAAAGTTGAATTGATTTGTAGAAAAATTAGCTTTTTGGTTTTCTGGGTTAAAAAATCATCTTTTAGGTTCAACGTTTTTTTAAAAGATTTATTATTTTTAAGATTCGTCATTTTAGTTAAAAATTCAACTCTTTTGTTCAAAATATGACTTTTTTGTTGAAAAATCTTTTCTTTTTTTTTAATTCATTTTTTTAACAATGTACCTATTCCATTTTAGGTTGAAAATTTTTTTTAGTTGATAAATGATCTTTTATTTAGTTAATAATTCAATTTTTTTTAATCAGTCTTTTTTTTCTTTTTAGTACAAAGTTATTATTATTTTTTTTGTT
>JAAAKG020131679.1:0-14669 GCA_010014905.2 Druon quercuslanigerum | reverse complement strand
TGAACATCTGCATGTTAGGTGAGACCATCTTACCCTTTGAACATCTACATTTAAACATCCATTTTTCTCCGTGTACTGCGATAGAATTTTCTCTCTCCAAAAAGTGGCCTCACTGTATGAAATTCGATTTTTCGATGACTTCCAGGAGCATGATGGAGTGCTTCCGAAAGTGGGAAGATCGCTGGAAAAAAGGTTGTTGTATCCAAAGGGGAGTACTTTGATGGAGGTATCATCGTCATTTACCAAAATTAACTGATACTCCTAGGACACCATGAGGTCGGATACTTTCCGGACATGCCTTGTATTTAAATGGTATTATAATGCAGCCTTGGCAATAAGAAAAGCTGTGCACTCGCTTTTCACTCTGGACTTTGATAGAATGGTGTTGGAGGCACCGCGGTGTCATTTTACGTTATCGTACCATAGTGATACCACCTAAAGTACACTTGTTCGTTCGCTACATGGAGCTTTCACGATCCGCTGTCACTCAGAATTGAAACACTCGCGAGTGGAATGGAACGGTCATGCATTTGCTTCAGTACCGAACTTATCTCATGCTCACGAATGAAATATGTACATGCAATCTCTACGAGTGCCGTATGCTTAGTGTACCTACTTTACTAAACTTGCATTTGTATCGGCAGGAATTTCGCAAGGGTCTTTCTTACTCACCGTTTCATCTTTCCTCGACCGCAGCTTCCGGTTATTCTGCAAGCAATCACGCACGAGTTTCTCCAGCTTCGAGATCTCCCTGCTCTTGCTGCGTATCTCATCCATCTGTAATGCACGTGTGTGGCGAATTTAGAATTTTTTCATCTTCAGGATTAACATCGCATTCTCAAATTCTCGGACTCTAAGGTCACTGAGAAGATTATAACCAATGAAAATATGTGGAATTATGTATCCTGTCTTTTGTCAGCTCAAAAGCGTGGAAATCGGTCTTAAGACCTACAAAGAGACGCCACGAATTGACGTAAATATTTCATGACTTAGCGTTTCGCAATCTTCAACATATCAAAGGGCTGTCACCGAATAATTTACTTCGAAAAAGTGTTAAAAGTGACTAATTTAAGTTAAAAAGTGACTCCAAGTGACTACTGTTCACACAAAAAGAGGACTGTGACGTCAATATACTTAGCAACTCAAAAATTTCGATTCTATTACACATTTAATTTATCGGTTTGCATTTAGAAGATCAGATAGACATATTGTAATAATAATTTTATTAGAAAATAAATCAAACTTTTAGACTTAACAATAAGAACTTGAAAATCATTACAGTATAAATTTAAATAATAATTCTAATTTAAATGTTGGATACTTTGCAGACTAAAATTCTCCTAAAACAGGGTAAATAAGGTCATTTTTCACTATAAATGGGGAATACGTTCTTTTAAATCAAATTAACTTAGGTAACAAATTGGATTAAATATCCATCTGATAACCTTTCATGTAAAAATATTGCAATTTCCACAAAATAAATGTATTCTCCGACATATCTTGGAAATTTTCTACTAAAAAAGATAAATGTTTAAATTACTTTTTAACAAAGTACTTTAACTTCCAATCAGATAGTAGAATTTTCAATAAAAAAATATGAAGTATCGAGGAAAAATGTAATAGCCCTTCAACCAAAAAAGACAAATATCTCAGGTAACACAATTACATACATGGTGTTAAAGTAACAGGCAACACACTTAAATCACATGAATATGGCGTCTTGTTCAGTTTCTGGTTGTCTTTAATGATAACGTAAAACCATTGGAAAAATTTCTCAAAAATTAAAACTTATTACCACGTGGATGACTTAAATGATTTTTTAACTTAAAGTTGGATAAAGAACGTGGTATTCATGGAGGAAAACAGATTTCATATTGCAACTTTCTGAATATATAAGAGCATAATTATGAATTTAACCACATGTATTTTTTTAAATAAATATCTAGAACTGAAAAATTTGAATTTAAGCAATAAAAAATGTCAATCAATGTCATAAATGATGCCCTTTTTCTTTAAAAAACAGGTTTCCTGTGGGGTAAGGTAAATTTGAATAATTATATGTTCCATCCGCTTCAGTTCCCTGATTATGAAATGATTGTCAAATTACGGTATTACTTGCGATTCAACCCAATATTTGAATTCTTAACCAAAACAGATTATTAAATTACAACCAAACAATTGCATTTTTAATAAAAAAACATTAAATTTATACCAAAGACGATTAATGTTCTACCTAAAAAAATGAATTTCAAACCAAATATATGAGTCTTAAACCAAATAGTTGTTTTTTGTACTAAATAAAAATTGTCAATCGAAATTTAAATAGATAAATTTTCGGCTGAAAAATTAATTTTCAACATAAGAGGTAATTTTGAACTAGAAAACTAATTATTTAAAAGGGTTAGTCAATTTTTAAGCACCCAAAAAAGGCAATTTTTACTATTTTTTTTTTCGAAAAATGGTTTATATTTTTTTGAATCGGTATTGTAGCATTCAAATAATACATGTTTAAATATGTTACAGTAATTTTTTCAGAGTAAAATAGTGACAAATAAGCGAGTTACAGCCAATCTCCCAGAGGACGAAAAGAGGCGTTTTGCGGTGTACATGATTGCTCATGCAGAATTATCTGAAACGAAAAATTCTGGCCATATTATGAAAAATTATTACTTTTTCTCGTCATTAATCGAAGCATTAAGCTCTATTAAAATTTTTAACAAAATTTCGGATTGTTAAGCAGCTTTTTTGCGAAACAAACTTTCATTTTTCTGCTTAAAAATCCGCCATTTTGTTACAAATTTAAATATTTCTTAATACTTCGATTAAGGACGAGAAAAAGTGATACTTTAACTAATTTCGCCGAAATTTTTTGTTTCAGATGATTCTGCCATGAGGTATCATGTACACCGCAAAACGCCTCTTTTCGTCCTCTGGGAGATTGGCTGTAACTCGCTTATTTTTCACTATTTTAGTATGAAAAAATTACTGTCACTTATTTAAACATGTGTTATTGGAATGCTAACATACTGATTTAAAAGTGAGTAAACCATTTTTCGAAAAAGAATATTAAAAATTGCCTTTTTTGTGTGTGCTTAAACCTTGACTAAGCCCTTAATAAAGTTGTTTTCAACTGTGAAAAATGAATTATTGTCAACCAAATAGCTGGATTATCAGTTAAAAACTACTATTTTTTAATCTACCAGTTTTATTCAGAACTATATTTTTTCTCTTATAAAAAGAGACTAACTTTCAACAAAAAGTTGAATTTTTAAAGAAAAAGTTCAATTATCAATTAATTGTTCAAAAATTCTAACGAAAGAGACTAAATTGCAACCAAAACCAGTTGCATCATCAGGCTAAAAGAAGGATTTTTTTAAGAAGTTATTTTTCAACTAAGAAAGTTTAGATCTCTACCAAAAATATAACTATTTATCAAATAAGTTGAATTTTTCATAAAACAATTATATTTTTAACCAAATAACAAAATTTTCACCCAAAAAAATTGTAATCTAAACCAAATTTTTTTTGGGTTTAGTTTATTCCTATTTTCTGATTCAGTTAGGAAAAAAAAAGAAATAAGTTTCTTTTAAAAAGATACGAAAAAGGAAGAATTCTTTAACAAAGAGAAAAACACGGGAATAAGAGAAAGAGTATAAGGTCTGATATTAAATAACATTTTCCAACTATATAAATTAATGTATATAGAACAATGAAATTTAATCTTTTTTGTAAAATCTGAACTGAGATGATTAAATTAACTAAAGGGGTCTTTCCCTTTAAAAAAAGTTACGAAAAAGTTACTAAAAAGGACAGTGTCTCTGTGTCAGGCCTGGATATCGGTATATTATTGTCATTGTTAACATTATGAGCAATATTAATTATACGTTCATAGGAGACACCTATCTTTGGAATTTTTTGCATATTCTACTTCTCAGCAAAATATACCTACAGCATAATACAATTAAAATATTTGATATTATTAAAGTCATGCACATTTAACCAAAATGTTTTTATTCAAAAGTGTCTTTTTATAACAGGAAGTGCAATAGCCTACAGCCAAGAATCGCTTCTCAGTGTAATAAAAATATGATCATATTAATATTAACATCATGGACTACATAAGTTACGTGAGATTCTTTTTATTTTTATTTTGAACCACGCTCCCCTCTCTATTTCTGAGGATTCTTAAGTTTAGACTAGGCCCCCGCCCCATAATAAGTAATTTTTACCGACTACATTTTTTCCGCCAGTTGATTTAGGGAACATCCAAAAAAACAATTTAAAATGATCGGGTTCGAGAGGAGTATGGTAAAATCTTAGTTTTTTATCAATTAAAAACTCCGTTTAACTTTCAACCAAGTATATGTTGGTGTTAAGGTTTTGACCAGATAAAGACATTATATAAAAATTTACAGGATAATTCGAAATCAATTAACTTACCATGTTCAATCGAAACATTGTATTTCACCTCTAATTTTAAGATTTCTTATTAACTGATGAGGTCCAACGTCGACGGACGAAACTAGTTTTTATTAAAATTAATAAAATACTACGACCAGTAGAAAAAAACTATCACCACCTTTTTAATTTTTAACCAAGTAGTTGAATTTTAAACAAAAAATCGTGATTTATAGATAAAAATGTAATATTTGATATTATAACCAAGAGAGATTTTCATTTTGAATTAAAAGCAGTTTAATTTCACAGAAATAAGCATTTTCAACAAAATATTAGAATCTTTAACCGAAAAAGGTTCATTTTTCACGAAACAGTTGGATATGACTAAAAAAGATGAAATTGAATTATTAATTTTTATTTATATAATTGCAAAATATCTTCTTCAAAACATGACCCTTAAAACTCGATAATTGTATCACTAACTACAGAAAAGAATAACTTTTCATGATTTGCAAAGAAAAAAATTGTTTATAAAATTCCTAAAGGTCCTTTAGAAAAAAAATATTGCTCTCGACCTCTGTTAATTGTATGATTAATTACAGAAAATAATAACTTTTCACGATGCACAGAAAAAAATTGTTAAGAAAATCACTAAATGTCCTTTAGAAAAAAATATTGCTCTCAAAATCCGTTCATTGTGTCATTAACTCCAGAAAATAATAACTTTTCACGATTTCCAGAGGGAGAAAAATTCTTGCAACGAATAATAATTGTTGAAACAATTTAAAATTATTCTAAAAATACTTGGAAATTTGTCACTTATTGATTAAAAATTATTCATGTTAGAAAAATTAAAAAAAATACCGTCTTTAGCATGGATGTAATAGAAAACTGCTATTTTGAATTTTCTACGGCATTTTTTGAATGTTATTGTGTGAAAATTATTTCTTGAATAATTCCTAAGTGGTGACTATGCTTTAATTACAAAAAATCCAAATGTGAAAATTACTGTTTCTAATCTTTTATACTAAGCTTCCCCAAATTTAATTATCTGATAAAAATCTTCGATAGCGCTTGAGTTTCAACACACTAAAAAATTAAAAACAATTTATGAAAAATTCTTTGAGTTTAAATTTCCAGCTAAATATTTTTCGACAAAGTCATTCACGTTGAGAAGGATTGAAAAAAGTTCAGTGCTTTTTTCAGATTTTTTCTAGCGATAAAAACAGAGCGAAAAAAAAAAGAAAATGGACGTTACGCCCTTCCCCACACTCTCTTTCACATCGTGTGCCTCAAGTTATATAGTTTTTCTTAAAATATTTGATGCAAGTGAAATTACTACTTTGTTTTTCATATCAAATAGAATTATTTTCTACACAAAAAAAATGTGTTGCTTAAACGAATCAATGAAAATATTTGTTTGGATTAAACAAAATATTTGGTTGGCTCAACCACCATATTTGATTGGATCAACCAAAATATTTGTTTAAATCAACCATAATATGTATTATAATCATTTAAACCTTATTAACCAAAAAATTTGGTTTAAGCAACCAAAAATTTGATTGACCATATAGCAATTTATTTATTTGTTTGATCCAAAGAAATTTTTGCTCAACATTTAATTCCCTTTCGTGACATTTTTTGCAGCTTACCCAGATATACCTTCTTCAACCAAAACATGAATTTTAAGCTTCAATGTTAAATTTTTGAGCTGAAAATATAAATTTTCTACAAAACAGCAAAATTTTCAACCAGGAAAGACGATTATGCAGTCTGTGCTAAAAAATCGGAATTTTGACAAATTATAAGCTAAAGAATAATAGCACCTTATGTAACTTGTGGATAACCCCCTATTCGTTCATTCATCTCTAATTTCATGAATTATGATTTTTACAGTTAATAATAATGCTAATATTACTCTTTTATAGTGATTTACACATTTCAAAATATCTTACGTAAAAAATGGTATTGACCACGTACCATTTGAGAAAATATAGAAAAATAATGACCAACTCACTTTACATAATTTATTTACGGCCCCATACGTCCTTATCAAAAAATTATGTAATTTTTTACAAAATAATTAAATGCACGCAAATTTCACTGGCTAACCTTTGCACTAATTAACTTGAATTCTTTTTGACTCTAAAACCAATATCATTTCACCAACAAATTTTGTACAATGTATATTTATTGTTTATGTAGAGAGAAAGTTGGGATCGTGAATAATCCTTTGAATAAATAGCAGGGGAAAATAAATTTTGTTAAATAAGGAAATCCTTTTATTACGATTTAATGAAGACGATTTCATTAGAATATTTCATACGACGTTTCATAATCAGACCGACAGCCTAACTCATCAGATAGCTTTCAACATAACTAAACCTTAACCGAAGACCAAGAATCTTAGTTAGATATTTTGAGAAAAATCAAATGACAATAAACGGAGGAACTCGTTAGAGAAGTCAGAAAAATAAAATAATTAGAACATCATTAAAAGTGGGAAACAGAGTGACAAACCTCCAATTAAATCGTCTGTGCGTACGTTATGTCTCGATATTTTCGACAACAAACTTTATACTTTATACTTTATATAGTTTAAAATTAAATTCGAAATATATCAGTGAAATTTTAAAAGGGTCGTTCGTAAACAACCTTTGTTTTTTTCAAAGATAACTGCTTGACATATTTGAAATATTTGTATCAGAAGCTGTAATGAACTTTAAAATTTATTTTGGTATATAAAATATGTATCGTATAAAATAAAGGTATATATGTTTTTAAATATATTTCGTTGTTTTTTTTTACTATATGTAATTTTTCATTTTCTTATCTTTTCTATCGATATTTTACAATTTTGAGGCAAACATTAAATTATTATTAAATAGGAAAACACGAATTTTTCACGTTTATAAGTGGCTCATTACATCTTATGAGTGATACTTACTACTTCCATATAGTACATTCTATTGTTAAATATCTTTATATAGACCTTTATAAGTATTTTATATGAACTTTGTTACGGTAAATAAGAAATCTATTATTAAAATTATAAAAGGGGTAGTTTTTGCACCATTATTGTGTCTTATGTCAACTGTTTTATCAATGAATTTTGATGCTCTGTTCTGCCGTATAAACTAAAAAGATATATAAGTGACATTGCCGCTTAGGGTCCCGAGTAAAAATTTTTCGACTTGGTTTTGCCTAGAATTGCCCCCAATTAAGACATGCTGAAGTCAAAAAGGTCGACTTGAGTATGTCTCAGTTAATCTTTGTTAATGATTAAACAATCTTGTATATTTTTATACAATATATAATATATCAAATCAATTCATTTACGGATTGTCATTTGTATTATACTTGTTTGAAGATGATACCGAAAATGTTATTTGTTTTTACGTATTTCTAACGGCTTAGGAGATAATCCTAGAAACTTGCAATTTTGATTTGTTTGAAGAAATTTTTTAAGGGTTATACTCGTTCAGACCCACAGAATCTGCATTTTTAAATTTAAAATATCTAATTAAATAAATACAAATTTTTAATTAATCAATTTTAATTTTATTTATGATTGGAAAAAGGTTAGACCATATCAGCCAAGGAAAGACTCGTCTTAAAACAAGTAAACGTCGTCTTAACCAGACTAAGGCTTGACTTGAGACAAGTAAACGCTGTCTTACCTCCCGTGACCACCATCAAGCCAAACTCAAGTCAAAGCATTTTTATTCGGGGTTATTCTCTTAAATTTATCAGTAAAAAAGTCGGCCTATGCGGCAATGTCATTCATGTATCTTTTTTGTTTGTGCAGCAGTGATGTCGACTAGGGCAATGATATAATTTTTTCTTTATGGAATTACAGTTTTCGATACATTGGACTTAACCAAATTGGTTCAATTCTGAACTGCGAATTTCCTAAATATAGTTTGTGATTATTGAACTTCAAATAGAAACAAATATTTGCAGTAGAAAATGTAGAGATTTGAGAGAAAATATAGAGTTTCATTGAACCGTGTAAACCGTGACTTTCTATATGCACAACCTCTTACCACAGTTCTGATTATTGAAGCATCTCGTTGTGAATAATTAAAATTAGAGTAAAAACACCTGCATGCGACACATTTTAGATGGTGTTCAGTATTGTGAAAGGTTATTAAAAGAAGAAGATTAAAGAAGTTGCTTTTCCATGGTGTGTGGAACTGCAACAGACTATCGTTTCAACCACGTTGTTTTACCAATTCCTGGAACTGCTGGCAGAAAATGGATTCCGATAATTTTTTTATCCTCTGCATTCAATTAGGCGGCAAAAGTGGATATAAAAAATTTCGAACTTTGAGATAAATATTGGAAGCCAATGGAGCAAATTGGTAATAAAAGATTATGTATTATTTGCAGTATACACAATACGGTTCTCCCATGAGAACCTGCTAAGTTCATCTCCTCAAACGAAATGTTGGGTTTTAAATGAATATTTGAACAGTTCGCTAAACCGTGCAATACAAACTTAGCGGTTCAGTACTTCTATATAATCTTCAGAGTCTGTACCCTCTTGATGGAGACATTGGAGCCTCGTTTTTTCAAAGAAGGATGGCTTTTTCAAGACGAATTGTTCAGAACTAACCTTCAAATTGTGTTTTTCTTTTTTATGATATTATTTATGACAATGGGAGAAAAAATGCCAAGAATAAGGTGATCCAAATATTTTTAGTATGTACCGAAAGATTAAAAATGTAAATTGTTTTTTTCATAAAAAATTAACAGAAGTAATAGAAGAAATGTGTCAACCATGCAAACAAATCATACAACCTCTGATTGACGCGCTCCAATCTCATCGGTTAAGGTAGTCACTGAGAGAAACAACATTTGCTTCAAAACGCAAGTCACTCCCAGATCCAGATCATGTTTATACAGCCGTGATCTGAATTAGAAAAATATGCCGGAAGAGAAAATAAAAATCTAAAAAAATATGACGGAAGAGAATACAAAACTTTTTTATATCAGGAAGTGCAATCCGAAACCAGGAATCTCTCCTCACCTGAGCTCTAACCTTCATACAAAATATCTTCTTAAAGAAACAGTACTTTCTAATGAATGAATAGCTAAAACCTAAAAGAAACAAGTCAGAGGACATTTAGATCTGTGTTATTTAGGCCGCAAAAAATTCGTACACGGACATACTTGCGTAAAGAGATCCTCGGGCTCGATGAACTTGCAACTTCATCGTAGATTTGCTCGGTCGAGCGTGTGAATTTGGGCGGCGGTCAAACGAGTTCTCGGCAGCGTGGGAATACCTACTGAGGAACGAACGACCGACCCCAATGCACGGTCTCCAATGCAGGTACTTGCATTATTTGATATTCCGAGTACCCGAGTAGGTGTTACGGATGTTATATTATTACGCGGTAAAGAAGAGTCTTAGCTATCTAACATATATAGTCCCTCATCTCAACCAAGAGTGCCTGTGTTTCTTTTTTTTCTTTTTCGTTGTCACTGTCATCTGTCATTTGCATTGTCATTGTCATTTTCATTATCTTTCTCTTTGTTTTTCTCTTTATTTTTGTTTTTTCCTTTTTGTGTCATTGTCATTGCAACTGTCAGTGAAGGGTCAGTGTCAATGTCAATGTCATTTTCGTATTCTTTTTCTTCTTCTTTTTCTTTTTTTTCCCCTTTTTCTGTCACCTCCATTCGCTTTAAGCTCACCTATCTACTACTATAGAGACCGGCAAAGAATAAAAGTTACACCTATCCATTTCATGGTGTAGGGGGTCGCCAATCGCTCTCAGATGTTCAAGGATAACTCCACGATAATATTGCTGCGACCGAACACGAAGTAAAATCGACTAGAAATATTACTCAACCGTAACTCGAAAATTAGGCTCTGCGGTTCTAGAACGAAATCGTACCATTATATCAAATCTGTTTTTGGAATCGGGATATGCAATAAAAACTTTGCATTATGAGGAAAGTGCTTCTGTTAGAGTTAATAATCTATTGCGACACAAGATTATAGATTTAAACAAAGTAAAATTTAAGGTGTAACATTTTACTCTGAAAGGTTTTTTTGGCAGAAATGTACAGTAGTTTCTAGCGAAATAATTATAAAGTGCGAAAAATTATAAAGCAGTGTCAATATTTACCGAAAGAATACGGAAATCTTATAAACCTTAAAAAATTTTATTTTTATTTACTGCTAAAATATTCTACGGTATATACAATAACCAAAGATAAATAAAAATAAAACATATCACGAAAAAGAATTATTTTTACAATAGTTTTTGCAATTGATTTTTTATTGCTGTGTCCTCTTTCCAGTTTTTGGAAAATTATTGAATTTTAATAAATAATAGCTTTTTTTGTAAAAAAAATTTTCGCTTTACACTGTTTTTAATTTTGAAAGTCATTTTTCTATGGCTAAATAATTGGAAAACTTTTGTTAAAAGAAAATTTTTTTGAAGCAAATAACATTGGATCAATTTCATCCAAACTAAAATTTTTCATCGAGAAATTTTCCAAGAAATTGAAAAAAGTGGTCTCTTAGGCTATGGTTATATAGTTCACCGTCCTAACTATATTTTCAACCTCTTGCTATAATATTCTGCAGAGCCGTTTCTCGTAAAAAGAAACTATTTTATCGTTTTATATAAAAATACGCGAACTTTGAAATTCAAAAAAGTTATATTAATTTTGAAAGATACAGTATAGGACTATTTTTTCATTATTCTAGCATACTTTAAGAGTTTCAATATTTATTTTTAGCTTAAAATATAATTTGAAAAAAGTTACCTTTTTCCGCTACAAAAACTATTGCTAGAAAAATAATTTTTCGTAATTTTTAATATTACGACGGATCTGCATATAATCAAAAATCAAAATTTCAATTTCCGCTCAATCTATGCAAGATACGGCAATATGTTGTCGAAATTTTATATAATTATTACCTCCAATTCAGTTCTCTAAAATTAATTAAGCACAAATTAATAACCACTCAATTATCTCGATTGCCCCTCACCGCAAATAAATTCATTCGAGTACAAAACACATTTGAAAAAATTCCTCCGCATGTGACACGAATGCGTAATTGATTAACCTAACCGCCGGACTATAAAATTTTTTGTTAAAAAAATAATATTTTTGCTTTGAGAATGCATGACTGATAATAACATTTCAATCCTTAAAATCAAAGATTCTTCTTCTTCATCTTTTCTTTTGTCCAGAGGTGTGAATTTTGCACAACTGCTTAAACCCTAATGCAATGTAAAAATGTATGTCCTAGATATAATAAATACAGACTTATCAGTTTGATTAGTGGAATGGAAGGTTAATTCTTATTGCTTGTTTTTTCGCATGAAAAAGTATTCTAGCTTGATTTGTGACACATTTGAAAGGAATCCTTCTTTATAATACACCCTTTCATATAAGCAAGAATTTCCCTTGTGTCAAGCCTCAAGGTCGTTGCTCGTGAGCTGGTCAAGATACTAGATATATAATCCAAGTGTGGGAGATTGCATGCTTACGCACGTAATAACCTAGGGACTGTCATGCACGACTAGGTATATCCGCCACATTGTTTAGCGAAAGATTACGAATATAAGATCAAAGAAGTTGAGGGTACATAAATTGTCCTTATAATGGATACAAATCTCTCGACGGAAAGTCATTGTTTACTCATTCATAAAATGCTCATTTCAATTGGGCCAAGTATGTTTATAGTTTTCACTTGCGAGTAATGAGATAAATGACATAGGGGAAACCAGTATGAGTTGAATACGAATACAAAGTGAATGAAAAAAAGCGATTGGGTTTTAAAGCAAATGTTCTGTAGTACCTTTTTATGAGCGGTGAATCTTGACTCCGGCGAGTCACGGACGTTAATCCATTTCGAGCGCGACAAGTACTCCGAAGGGTGACCGTTTGCGATATTTGGACAGATGGTTTTCTGCAATTTTTATCTCCCGTATCCAAACGTCTAGGTAAATTCGAGGACTTCTAATAAATTAGGATGTAGTCGCGAGTTATCCCTGGATGTGATTAAATTCATAACTTGTTCCTCTATTTTATATTGGTCTTTTAAGTAAGGTCATAGTACCATAAGTGAAACCATAATGCTGCGAAACTTAAATGAACCAGCCTATTAAAACCGAATGTTATAATCAGCCTTTTTACCATTCATAGGCCATCCATCAATTGCGTGACAACCATATGGGTTGACAATTCGGAAAAATGATACGATCTTTTGCATGGGCGGGGGAGGGAGTGAATCGATTCTGTGACGCAATAGTTTTAAGAAATTAACCTCAGAGGAAACCCATGTACCGTAAAGTACATTAAATAACGTTAAAGTTCAGTAATTTTCAAATGACAGGTTGTAGTAATGTTATAAAGAATTCATTTTAGTATAATTAAATTAGTATGTTTTTCTATTATTATGATTTAAAATTATTTAAAAGGATGTTTGCGGAATTTAAGCAGATTTTACGAGATTTTATCAGATTTAAGATTTCAACGGATTTCATTAATTTTTAAATATTTTAAGGGCTCTTCATAAGGTATTTTACTGAATTTTTCAAGGTCTTTAAAAATTTCACATAAATTCCAAAGTTTCAAGATATTTCAAGAAATATCATCAGATTTTATTTTATTTCAAGAGATTTCAAGGGGTTGTATCATATTTTAATAAAATTTCAAAGAATTTATCCACAAGAATTGAGGGAATTCAAAATGAATTCAAAGATTTGAAGATATTTTTTATTATTTAAAGCTATTTTCAAATTTCCTTTAAAAATGTTAAAGATTGTACATCATTTCAAAGATTTTAGACTATTTGAAAAGAATCCAAGGAATTTTAAAGAGCGTTGAAAAATTTCAGGGGATTTCAAAAGATTTAAGAGGGTTAACAAATTTTCAAGAAATTTCTAAGTATTTTAATAATGCAGTTTATAATAATTTTCTAGAACTTAAAAGAATTTGAAAGGGAAAAGTGAATGCTAAAAAGTTTATAGATCTTTTTTCATTTTTTTTATTGTTAATGGTATTTTTCATGATTAAAACAAAAACTGCGCATCCTATCAACTTTTTTTTGTGTTTTACATAGTTTTATCGCCAAATGAGAATTTTTCTTTTTCATTACTTTTTTGTGCGATTGAACTTTAAATTTTGTATTTTTCAAGAAACTTTAAGAAGCTGTTGTAACAATATTGTAGGGTGCTCGAATCTCAAAGTTTTTCTCCTCTTGACTTTATTCATGCCGTGCGTTGTTTGGCTTAAAATTTTGTGAATGCTATAACTCTGATGATTTTTTTTTAAAGCATTCGAATGAATTGTTCGTCTTTTTGTGCGCTATAAATAACCGTGCTTTAAATTTTTATATCTTAAAGGAAAGTGATCTCAAGAATTTTGAAAATTCTTCCACTTTTTGAATTTTTATCCAAAATGGCTGGCTAACGAACTCGACCTTCTGTTAAGAACATTTCAAGAGTATATCAAAAGCTAATCCAATTTGTCAGTTCTTTTGAAAGTTATCTTGCTGACCGACTAAAAATCTACACGCATACTCACACACCTATCCGCATACATCTAATAAAATACACAGAAAAAACATTAAAGGTAAGCTTACGTTATAAAAGATTTTTTTTAAATCCCACCATGAATATCGTTTGAAGAGAGCGTCATGACATTTGGGAGGCGCGCCACCCAAATGTGGATGACCCATTCTCACCGAGGACGAGTCCTGTGAAGCACCGTCAAAGTATCAAACTATATGTGGATTGCGGAACACTCGGCGAAGACAAAGGTCTGCAAACGTCGAATTTTTGGCATTTTTTATGAGCATTTTGAACAAAATTGACTTTAATATGTATTCTGACGGATTAAATACGATGGTTTAATTTGTGGAAGACGATTTACTTGATTAATCGAAATTGATCCATATAAGGTTTGCGTAACGAATTGTCTCAGAATACATGGATGCATTAAATAGAAATTATCTTTTAAAAATGATTCATTAAAATCTGCAAAAAATTGAAACGATTTCAAATTCCAGAATTCTTGTATAAAGGTTGCAGATTGGAACAAACATTGACGATTACCAAGGTACAGTTCGGCGTCAGGATGTGACAACTATTCAGCCGTATATTCTCTGCGTAAAAGGGGAAGAAAATGAAAGATTTTTCATCTGAACGGATAATCACTACAATCAGTACTAGGTAATTTTGGGGATCCAAGAACAAACTATAATGGAGATAAATTAGTAGGCTTATGCTTAGAAAAGGGTC
>JAAAKG020131668.1:0-14669 GCA_010014905.2 Druon quercuslanigerum | reverse complement strand
TTTAATATATTAATATCAGACTTGGAAGAAGAAATGAGGAGAAAAGGTTTGGGAGGAGTTAGGATAGGGAAGGAAAATATATATACACTTGCATACGCAGACGACATAGTGCTAATGGCAGAGGATGAAGAAGGGATGACGGGCTTAATTGCAGGATTAGAGAAATACTTATATGGGAAAAAGCTGAATTTAAATGTAGAAAAGTTTAGAAAAGGAGGGACACAGAAAAAATGGACGGGGAGGTGGAAGGGAATAAAGATAAAAGAAGTGAAGGCGTTTAAATATTAGGGATATGTTTAGCAAAAGAATAGAGATCATAGAGTTTATATAAGAGAAAGGATAAAAAAGCAGCAGGGGTAATGAAACAGATATGGGAAATCGGAAAAAGAAGGTTGAAAAAATTGGAGAAGGAGAATGTGGTTATTTGATACGCTTGTATGGCCGGTATTAAGTTATGGGACAGAGATATGGGGATAGAAATAAAATTGAGAATTTACAAGAAAGATATATAAGGTCGACATTAGGGGTAGATTGGAGAACGTCAGGATATATGGTGAGAGAAGAAGCACCAAGGGATAAATTAAGTATTAGAGCAGAAAAGAGGGCATGGAAATTTGAGACAAAGCTGAGGGAGGGATAGCGAGAGGAGTTGGCGAGAAAGTATTTGATGGAGGTAGAAGAGAGGAGATGGAGGGCGATTTCATTATCGTGATGGCAAGAAGAAAGGAGGGAGTTCTTGAATGCTAGAGACATGGAAGACGGGACTGGAGTAAACTATGAAGAATTGGAAAAAAGACAGGAAAAGACAATTAATAGAAAGATGGAAGATGATTAAGGAATCCAAATGCAATAAATGGTATAAGATGATAAAAAAGAAAGGTTCAACGAAGTATTTAGAAAAAGGATGGGGAAAGAGAAAGTGGACCAGAATAGCAAGATTTAGATTGGGAAACGAGATAAGAGAGAGAATTTTTTGGAAAAAGGAAGAGAACAGAAAGTGTCGAATATGTGAATGGGAGGAGGAAACATGGGAGCACGTATGGGAAGGATGTAGAAGAGGAATGGAAGATAAAGGAAGCCGGCCAGAGAATGTGGTTAAGATTCTAGGGGAGGATACAGTAGGAGAAGATTGGATGAAGGACTTGGTGGGTGCTAAGGGAGTTAATGAGAGTGAATGAAAGAATGCATGTGAAAAAATGGTAAATTGAAGGATAAAAAAGTAAAAGAATAAGGAAACGGAAGTCGCCTAGATTAGAAGCGTAAATATTGTAAATAATCGATATATAATAGCATAAGTAGACTAAGATGCATTTGCGTTCTCATTTTCTCTCTCACGCTTGCACTTGCACTCTCGCTTTCGACCGCTCGCTCGCTCAATCGTATGCTAAAAAGTCCTAAATTGCGCTATCACAGGAAATAAAGATAAGGAACTAAATACAATACTTCATGTACATAGTTGTAAATACTTGTAAATATTAAGGTTGAGATTTTTTTGTTTGTTTAATATGTAAGCGGAAATATTGTAAGGAATGGAAGTCATGTAAACCCTCAGGCGACACATTATGAATGAAGAAAAACTTTTTATCTTAAAATTGAACTATTCCATTCTATGTTAAAAATCTATTTTTTATAAGATGAAAATTGAACTATTTGGTAAAAACTTAATGTACTTTGTTGAAAATTCATAATTTTTAGAGGAAAATTAATCTTTTTTTGAATTTAACTTTTTGGTTAAGGATTTAAGTATTTTGTTAAAATTCACCAATTAATTAATTGGTAAATATACGTTTTTTCTCCCTCAAAGTCTTTAAAATAATTGTAAGACCTACAAATTTTAATTTTCGCTACTTGAATCTTGTAAAAGAAATCCTTTTAAATTTTTGATATCTCTTAAAATTCTATGTAATCTTTTACAATAACTTAAAATCTTTAAACTTCTTCGGAATTATTATGAATGCAAAACTAATTTCGTGAAAATCCGTTTAATTTTTGGGTTAAAATTAATTATTCTAATTGAAATTTTAATTCTTATATTTCTGTTAGTAAATTAATCTCGTTTATTTGAAACTTCACTTTTTTGAGGATTCAACTATTATTTTGTTAAAAATTTGTACCATGTAAATTAAAAAATTAATAATCAGCAAAGAAATACTACTTTTACACGAGTTCCGTTCAACCAAACAAGACAACATTTTAACAATATAGTTGAATCCTCAACCAAAAAGTGAAATTTTCAACAAACAAAATTAATTTTATACAACATATATGAATTTTAAACCAAATAGTTGTATTTTTAACTAGAAGAGTAATAGTTAAATTTTCAATTCCGAAAATTAATTTGCAACCAAACATTAAACGCATTTTCAACAAATGATTTAATTAAAAAGATTACCAAAGTATTGTCAGATTTTAAGTTATTTTAAAAGATGAAATAGAATTTCAAAACATACCAAAAACTTAAAAGGACTTCAACGTATCTGGTAGGTTTTGCAAATACTTTAAGGAATTTCAAATAATTTATCATGATTCCAGGAGAGAAGCTTTAAATTTATAGGACCTCAAATTACTTTAAATATTTTATGGGATTTTACAAATTTTAATGGACTTTAGCGGACTTTACTGAATTTACAAATATTTTTAAAAGTATCAATGGATCTAAAGAGATTCCGAAAGTTTTGATGGATTTCAATTCAATTGTAAGGGATTTTAAAGATATCAAAATAATTCACATATGTTTGCTGTATATAGTTC
The DNA here is from genome assembly GCA_010014905.2 of Druon quercuslanigerum. Classification (NCBI taxonomy): domain Eukaryota; kingdom Metazoa; phylum Arthropoda; class Insecta; order Hymenoptera; family Cynipidae; genus Druon; species Druon quercuslanigerum. Next base: position 11,918 of record JAAAKG020131668.1, on the reverse strand, counting down.
ACTTGTGCTGAATCGCTATTTTCGCGTACTTTCATATGAGATCTAGCCTATTTGAAATTTCGCCTATTTCAAGTCTTCCATACACAGTTATTTGAAATCGCGCAGTTTTGTCCTTCGCGTCAGTGAAGGATTGCGACCAGTTAAAAAGAGGCCCGAAGAGCGGGAAGTCCTCGTTGGTTTGAATCGAGTTTATATTGATTGATTTTAAATCTACCGGCGCTTTTCGGCACATGCGCAGTTGACAAGTTCGCTTACAGCGCGCATCGATACAAGGCCGGGTCAACTAATGAACGGCGTTTAACCAGAATAACCTGAAGGTCGCGGTAGAGGTAGGGGCCCATCCAGTCTTCAAATTATCGTAAGGTATAGTTTCAATCCCGATCAAATAGGCAAGATTTCACTGTAGTTCTTTGTAGTTTCTCCACTTTTTATTTTAATTCCTTCAAGATTCTTGTATTATTTATTCCAATGATTATTATCCTGTAATTGTTTTCTACGTCAAGTTGTAAAGTAGTCCCGGTTTGAAGTTAGCAGTCCTCGTTTCCAATTGATTCAATAAAAAAAAAAAGTTTGAGAAATAAGGATTAATTTGTCTTTGAGTATAATATTATAATATTCCAGTCGCACAATGGAAGTCTGAAAATACGTCAGCAGTAATCTTTTTTTAAATATCTGCAATGAAGTTTCGTAAAAACGTGACGCCTTTAATCCGCGTATTCATTCACATCCGAGATTCTCTCTCTCTCTCTCTCTCTCTCTCTCTCTCTCTCTCTCTCTTTCCCTCTTTCCTCTTTCTTTTATTTTCTCTTTCTATCTCTCTCTATCTTGACCCGACTTCATAAATCGTTCCAAAGAAATTCTCACGCGCGACGAAAATTTCGGTAGGAAATTCCAGGTCGACATTCTCACTTAACCCACAAAGGGAATTATAAAATATTATGTAGTAATGCATTTATCGTGAAACATGTGAATTTTTCTTTTTAGAATTCATCATACGGTGTTGGAATTAATGAGTTCAGAGAAGAAACCTTAATTTAAATCAGATATACGTACACTTGCAAGTGTTTTCATTCAACCATATTTAATTAAATTATCAAATATTTTTTAATCTAAAATAAATTTAAGTAATAAATTTTAATAATAACAATGAACAATTGAAATATAATTGTGTCTCTCAGGGCTCGGACTCACTTCAGAGAACAAGAATAATTTTAATGGTGACACAATAATTTTTATTACAAAATAAACATTGAGAATAAATATTTATTTTTAAGTATATTTCTCGGCGAGAAATGTAATGCTTTTTATTTGAATCTAAAGAGATATTTATTTTTATTAAAACACAGTTTAATTTAAACATAAAAGACAGTAATTTGATGCCAAAAAAAATGTTAACAAAATGGTTACATTTTCAAACCAAGAGATGAACATTGAACAAAAACTATGAATTGTCAACCAAAAAAGATGTATTCTTAACGCAAAATACAATAGTTGATAATTAGAATTAAAAAATGTTTAATTCTAAATCCAAAATAATTTAATTTATCCGACAAAAAAACGAATTTTGAACAAAATAGTTATCACCAGCCAAAAAAAGAATTTAATTTTAAACAGAACGTTTGCAATTTTTATTTAAAAAAAAAAGATTAAATTTTTACCAAAAGAAATTAATTTTTCAATATTTTTATATTTTAAAATCTTTAAAGTCTTTGAAATCCGTTAAATCTTTGAAATCTTTTGAAATCGTATGGGATGTTTGAAATCTTTGTAAAATATTGAAATTTCTGTGAAATCTTTTAAAAACTTAAAAATTGTGCAAAATATTAAAAATCCTTGAAATCTTCTAAATGTTTTTAAATCTTTGAAATCTCAATACCCTTTTCGAAATTTTTGGAACTCTTCTATTCTTTTGAAATCCTTATGTATTTTTTTCTGAAATCTTTATGAAATATTTGAAATATTTGTGAAATCATTAATTAATATTTTTTAGTAGTATGTGAAACATTTTGAAATTGTTTCCAATCTTTTAAATGTTTAGAAATCTTTCTGAAATCTCATGCATTTGATTGAAATCACTGAAAGATTTGAAATATTTGTAAAATCTTTTGACATCTTTATGAAATCTTTTCTGTACTTCTCCAAGTCATTGAAATCTTTTACAATCTTTTCAACTTTGTTTAAACCTTTAAAAATAATTTAAAATCCTTAAAAATGTTTAAAATCTTTTATATTTGGTGTAAAATCCTTGAAATTTTTAAAACCTTTTGAAATATTTATGAATTCTTTGAAATATTTGTAAATCTTTCTAAAATCTTTTGTTTCCGTTTGAAATCACTAAAATACTTAAAATTTTCGTGTAATCTTATACAAATTTGTAAATCGTTTCAAATATTTTAAACGATTTGTAATCAGTGAAATCTGCTGTACTGTACCCTTTCTGAAATCTTTAAAATTCCAGATACCTTTCAAAATCGTTATTAATTCTTTAAAACATTTATGAAATCTTTTTGAAATTTTTTGGCTTCACTTGAAATCACTGGAATTTTAATAATCTTTGTAAGATCTTTAAAAATCTTCAAAATGTCTTGGTAGAAAATGCATGTACTTTGTTGAAAATTCATTTTTTATTGTAAAAAATTAATCCTCTTGCTTGAAAGTTCATCATCATGGTTAAAAATGTAGCTGAAAATTCGTTTTTTTGTTGCGTTAAAAATTTTATTTATTGAGTTGTAAATTTATTTATTTTCTTTTAGTTACTTTAAAAAAAAAGTATCTTACCCAAGACTGCTCACTACAAGAAACTTAAATCCAGCAAAATAGCTCTTACCTGAAACACAGAAAAAATGTATTTAATTTTTGTGCATGTTCATTTACAATAATAAAAACGTAGATAGTTTAAATTTATATCTAAAGTTGAGATCCACTGATTTGCGGCTGATAAGGTATCGCCTTTCCGTTGCGGTTACTCCGGCGCATTCCTTAATTTCGTCTCACCTTAATGAGAATTAAGCATTTTCGTCTAGATTTAAACTGCACGTGTCGCGAAAGGATGAAATTTATTTTATTCGCAGCGTATTCATATTTTTTTCCTTCTTTTCCGCGAAAAGAAAATCCACCACGCTTTTGAGTTTAATTTAAATTTGAAGGAGAATAAAAAAAACTAATGGAAGGAAACTAAGCTTACAGTTAGCTGAAACAAAATTTTTAAGTAGAAAATTCTTATTTTTGGTATCAATTTTTTTATCAAATCGTAGCTTTTTTGTATACATTTTTTTAATTTGATAAAGTGCAAATTTCACTTTGAGGAAACACCCCTACAGCGAATAATATAATCTAGAGTGGACATTCATTAATTACGAGTATAAATAAAAGAAAGATAATTAGTTTTAATTCTAATTTATGAGCACATATAGTATCTTAACTATTACTTAAATTAAATTAATTACTTTATACAAAATAGTATTTCTTTAAAATTATTATCTACTGCAGATTGCGCAAAACCCGATAAACTTGAAAAATGAAGAATTATTTTGTGGATTTAAAAATTTTGCATAAACTTTGTTTTCAATGGTATATTTTTTAAAGTCTGCAATTCATTGATATTTCTTAGAATCTTTTAAAATATCATAAAATCTTTAAAGTGCTTTTAAATCTTTCAAATTTTTTAAAATCTGAAATCTTCAGAAACTCTAGGAAATTCTTCAAAATAATTTGAAATTTGTTTAAATCCTAACCATAGAAATCTTGGGAAAATGTTGAAAAATTTTGAAATCTTTTAAAATAACTTAAAATTTTACAAATATTTTGAAATTTCTAGAAATATTTTTAAAAATTTTGGAAATAGATTGAAATATTGATAAAAAATATCAAAATATTATAAAATCCATAAAAATCCCTTAAGAATCCCTTGAAATATATTATGCTATCTATGAAATTCTTAAATTCTTGTAAATAAATTCTTTGAAATTTTATAAAATCCGTTAAAATCCCTTTAAATCTTTTAGAATATTCTAAAATCTTATCTGTTCTTTAAAATAATTTAAAATCTTTCGAAATTCTGGAAAATTCTTTAAATCCAAAATAAATTTGTTTGGATTCTCTCAAATTATTAAAATTCTCGGACATTTCTTGTAAACTTGTAAATCCTTTGAAATATTTGGAAATCCCTTTGAAATGAAAATCCATTGGAATATTTTTGAATAACCTAAAATCATTAAAAGGCCTTTTTAATTTCTAAACATTTTTTTTATACCTTGAAATATTAAAAATCTCTTAAAATCTTTGCGTGGCTTTGAAATTCCTCAATTTTTGTAAATAACTTTTCTTTGAAATTTTATTAAAATATTGTCAAATCCCTTAAAAATAACTTAAATTCTCTTTAAAAATCCTAAAAGCTTATAGGGCCTATAAAATCTTCAAAATTCAAGAAGTTTGTTAAATGTTGATGTTTTTTGTTAAAAAATTCGTCTTTTTGGTCAAACAATAATCTTGTTTTAACTGGTTCAAAGTTCGTCTTTTGTTAGAAAAGTACTTTTTTAAGGTTAAAAAGTCATATTTCTTGGTTGAAAATGAACTTTGTTTGTTTAAAATTCACCTTTTGGGATTAAAAATGTAACTTTTTTGCAGCCAATTTAAAGTTTTTTATACATGAAAAATGAGCCATTTAATTTTTTATTGGCCAAGAATTTCTGAAGAAGTTAGAACCACAAATAAACAAATTATTAATTATTTGTGAACATAAGTCATCTTTGTGAGATCTTTTGGAATATTTCCAAATATTGATAAAGAATTTGATATCATTGAAATCTTTGAAATCTTTGTGAAATCTTTTAAAATCTGTGTACATTCATTGGAATTTTTAGAAGTATTACTGCTGGCTTTGAACCACGGTAACTCAGCGAAAAAAAATGATAGGACATTAAAAAAAAACAGTTTGACAGCCTGTGGGATTTCACGCCTAGTAATGTCAAACAGATTTTTTTTTGATCTGCTGAAGAGAATAGAGCTCAACTTTTATCATGACTTAGGAAAATTGTTGCGAAAATCTAAAAATTATACGACATAGAGCCTAAAATTTTATCTTTAATTTAAGCTCAAGAAATTTAAAAAATCTTTATCGGTTCCCGAGATACGATTAAAAATGTTCAATCGTATCTGAGTTGAGTTATAGTCGACGCTCACGGTTCTCGGCCGGTCTGCTGCTCGCCTCCTTCGTTGAGGCAGGTCAGAATAGACCACGCACAGAGGTGGTTCTTGATTAGGGCTCTCTTATACTTTTGATTCTGCTCATCAGTCATTTTTATTTCAAATTATTGTAAATTTTTTAAATTATTCATTGTTTTTTTAAATTCTTTACAATTATTTAAATTCCGAATTATCCCAATACTAAAGAATAAAAAAATGATGAACAGCTTTTTTTTATTTCTTAAAATCTTTACCAACTAGAATATTAATAAAAATGTAGATATATTGTTACGAGGGTAAACTATTTTTCAAACGAATTAGGCAGCTAAATTCTAAATAATTTATTTATATGAACAACACTCAAAAATATTAAAAGTGAATAATAATGAAATTTCCAAAATAAATGAAATATAAAACAGTGCATAGGTGTAATGAAAATGATATTACCGAAAAAGTTGGAGTAACAAATAATCGTGAAAATTCACGATGGATAGGTGCAAGAAAACGAATTTATGTATAGTAAACTATACAGGAAAATTATAAACCATTTAATAGAAATTTAAGTTATAATAATATATAATACTAATTCCATTATTATTCACTTTTAATATTTTTGAGTGTTTTTCATATAAATAAATTATTTAGAATTTAGCTGCCTAATTCGTTTGAAAAATAGTTTACCCTCGTAACAATATATCTACATTTTTATTAATATTCTAGTTGATAAAGATTTTAAAAAATAAAAAAAACTGTTCATAATTTTTTTATTCTTCTATCTTATCTTTATATCTGAATTAAAATAATTGTAAAGAATTGAAAAAACAATGAATAGTTTAAAAAATTTACAATAATTTGAAATAAAAATTACTGATGAGCAGAATCAAAAGTATAAGAGAGCGCCAATCAAGCGCCACCTCTGTGCGTGGTCTATTCGGTCCTGCCTATTCGGTGCTGTATTCTCTTCAGCAAATCAAAAAAAAAAAATCTGTTTGACATTACTAGACGTGAAATTCCATAGGCTTTCCAAATGTTTTTTAAAAATGCCCTATCATTTTTTTTCGCTGAGTTATCGTGGTTTAAAGCCAGCAGTGATTTTTAATAGTGCTTGCGTCAATCGATCTCATAATTTCCGACGGTAGTGCAGAAACCGTGGTAAAAGCTTGAAATTTTGTGTAAAATGTTTTGGAATTTTTTCAAGCTTTTGTGAAATCTTTCAACTCCTTAAAATTTTTGAAATGATTGTGTATTTTTTTTTAATGTTTTAAAATCTTAATTTAATTTTTGAAATATTTGTGAAACTTTCGTTAATCTTTGTTTGGAAAATGTTTTATGTTCGTTTGAAATGTTTTCAAATGCTCTTAAATGTGTTGAAACTTTGTAAAATCGCGTAAATTTTTGAAATGTTTTGAAATCTTTGATAGGTGCTGTACATCACTCTTTTTTTAATCGTTGAAAGTAATTAAGTCTTCTGAAATCCTTATGAATTCTTTGAAATATTTGTGAAATCTTTTGCACTCGTTTGAAATCGCTCGAATATTTGAAATCTTTCTTAAATATTGTAATATATTCTCAAAAGTTTAAAAATCGTTTAAAATCTTTCGAATATTTTGAAATCTTTAAAGTTCTTGTACTCTTTTCAAATCCTTATGAGGTCTTTAAATTATTTGTGAAATCTTTTGTACTCGTTTGAAATCGCTCGAATATTTGAAATCTTTCTTAAATATTGTAAAATATTCTCAAAAGTTTAAAAATCGTTTAAAATCTTTCGAATATTTTGAAATCTTTAAAGTTCTTGTACTCTTTTCAAATCCTTATGAGGTCTTTGAAATATTTGTGAAATCTTTCAAAAATCTTTCATATTCATTAAAAAATTATTAGAATATTTAAAATATTTGTAATGTCTTTCTGAAATCTTTTATATTCGCCTGAAATAAATGCAATATAAAATCTTTGTGATACCTTATAAGAAATCTTCTAGAAAAAATGTGAAATTTTCTAAAATCTTTAAAATGTTTTGACATCTTTGCAATCTTATAGACTTTTCAAATATGCTGTACTGTGCCCTTTTTCAAATTTTTGATATCCTTTAAATATTTAATGTTTTAAAATGTTTGTGAAATTGTTGTGAACTCTCTATTGAAATCTGGTATGCACGCCTTTTTTAAATTGTTGACATACGTGAAATCTTTCTGAAATCTTTAAAATATCTCAAATATTATGAAAAGTTTGAAACATTTTTATATCTTTAGAAATATTGTGCAACCTTTTAAAATCTGTTCTACACTCAAAACCCGAGAGTTAAGCCTCTCGAAAAATTCATTGTACGGCCTAATTCTAAAACTGAATTAACATCAAAAATTTCCACTAATAATTGTTATAATTTTGTAAGTTGAAATATCATTATTCGCAATATTAAAGTCTGTGCATCACAATCTGTAAAATTATTGGTACAGTCTGCAAAAAGGGAGGTGAAATCTCATTATTTATTCTGTAATGAAGAAAAGATCAATTATATCTTGGCAAATAAAAAACGAGATATTTCTTTCATAATAGAATAAAACATTTTAATTATCATTCGCATTTTAATAAAATTACCCAGGCATTGTTTTATACATGTTTTGTATATTATTCTATGTTATTTGTATTTTTAAGGTCGCTGGATACCCTGTAGAAGAATTTACCATTTGGCTAAAAAATGCATCTTTCTACGTTAAAAATTCAATTACTTGAATAAACTCTTTTTTTCTAGAAGATTCAACTATTTTGTTACAAATTTTTCCTTTTGAATTGAAAATTCACATTTTATGATAAAAAAAGTCATCTTTCTTGGTTTTAAAAAAATGGACTTTCGTGGCTTGCAAATTTAAATATTTGTTTAAAAATTCAACTATTTTGTCGTACATTCATATAGAAAGTCTTGAAATCATAAAAATTAAAAGAGTGCATATGGAATGCAACACACAATTTTAGGCTGCGTTAGGGATGTTTATGGACGACCCCTTATAGTGGACGTCAAATTTCATGTTTTTTTTATTTGGTAACAAAGTGAAACGAGTTCGTGGAATAAAAATTTAACGAAGAAAAATATGAAGTGAAAAAACGGTGAAGAAAGTTCAGTTGACAAGGACAAAACGTACAAAAAGAGAGGATGCGCTAAAGATAGAATCACGACAGGCTCGAAATATTCGACCTTAATCTGAACGAATTGTGGGAGCTGTTTAGTTAATTTATCTGACGATCGGCTCCGCTGTGTATGTTACACATCATATATTTATCGGCGTCAAATTCTATCGGGCTTAGTAATTTTTTTTTATAAGAAAAAAAATGACTGCATAATTTATGGCAGTTCTATACAGGAACAAGTTTCCTCCAATCATTTAGCATTTTTTATTTGCCTCTGATACAGAGCTTACGCTACTGCCTTTACTATGATGACTAAAATTTGTCGTTAAAAATCATGTCGAATCACCAAATTTTAGGATGAAAATCAAAAATTTATAACGATTCGATTTTCAATCGAATGAAAGTAAAGTATTCCAGATCAACATAATACATAGTTTTTCTATTAACTTTAATTATTTAATCGCCATCTTTCGATATAAACCATGTAGACTATTTTAAGTCTAAATAACAATTATATTTGCTACTGAAGGCTTAAAATATGACAATCATTTCATTGTTATTTGTATATATGTATAATTACAAATAACTAAACAAATAATTACCAGAATAAAATTATTATTTTATAGATTTTTAAAATATTATTTCAAAAAGTACCAGGGATTTAAAGAAATTAACCAAAAACTTAATAGGATTTCAAAGAATAGTAGAAAATTTCAAATTTTTTCTAGAAGATTTCAGAAAGATTTCACAAATATTTTAAATATTTTAATAATTTTTAAATGAATATGAAAGTTTTTTTGAAAGCTTTCACAAATATTTCAAAGACCTCATAAGGATTTGAAAAGAGCACAAGAATTTGAAGACTTTAAAATATTTGAAATATTTTAAACGATTTTTAAACTTTTGAGAATATTTCACAATATTTAAGAAAGATTTCAAATATTCGAGCGATTTCAAACGAACACAAAACATTTTGCAAACAAAGATTAAAGAAAGATTTCACAAATATTTTAAAAATTAAATTGAGGTTTCAAAAGATTTAAGAAAATTACAGAATTATTTCAAAGATTTCAAGGATTTGAAAGATTTCACAAAAGCTAAAAAAAATTCCAAAACACTTTACAAAAAATTTCAAGCTTTTACTACGGTTTCTAATACTTCTAAACAATTCCAATGAATGTACACAGATTTTAAAAGATTTCACAGAATTCAAAAAGATTTCAATGATTTCCAAGACTTTATCAATATTTGGAAATATTCCCAAAGATTTCACAAATACGACTTATGTTCACAAATAATTAAGAATTTGTTTATTTGTGGTTCTGACTTGTTCAGAAATTCTTGGCCAATCAAAAATTAAATGACTTTTTTCATGTATAAAAAACTTTAAATTCTCTACAAAAAAATTAAATTTTTAACCCCAAAAGTTGAATTTTGAACAAGCAAAGTTCATTTTCAACTTTTCAACCTTAAAAAAATGAATTTTCTAACAAAAGACGAACTTTGAACCAATTTAATTAAACGAAAAAAATCCTTTTTTACTAAATAGTTGAATTCTCAATAAAATAAATGAATTTGGAATAAAAAAAGTTTTAGCAACCAAACTGATGGATTTTTCCACCAACAAGATTATTGTTTAACAAAAAAGACGAGCTTTTTAACAAAATGCATCAAAATTTAACAAACTTCTTGAATTTTGAAGATTTTATAGGACCTATAAGGTTTTAGTATTTTTAAAGAGAATTCAAGTTATTTTTAAGGGATTTGACAATATTTTCATAAAATTTCAAAGAAAAGTCATTCACAAAAATTAAGGGATTTCAAAGCCACGCAAAGATTTTAAGAGATTTTTAATATTTCTAGGTATTAAAAAAAATGTCCAGAAATTACGAAGGCCTTTTAAAGATTTTAGGTTACTTCGAAATATTCCGAAAAATTTTAATTTCCAAGGGATTTCCAAGTATTTCAAAGGATTTACAAGATTACAACAAATATCCGAGAATTTTAATAATTTGAGAGAATCCAAACAAATTTATTTTGGATTTAAAGAATATTAACAGAATTTCGAAAATGTTGGGAAATTTGGAAGTATTTTGTAGGACCTTTAAGGTTTTAAGATAGCGTAAAAGATTTCAAGGGATTTTTAAGGGATTTTTATGGATTTGATAATATTTTGATGATATTTTTATCAATATTTCAATATATTCTAAAAGATTTCAAAGGTTTTCAAAACTTTCCAAAGATTTTAATGGTTTAAAGGATTTAAACAAATTTCAATTTATTTTGAATAATTTCCTAGAATTTCTAAAGATTTCAGATTTTAGAAAATTTGAAAGATTTAAAAGTTCTTTAAAGATACTTCCCAGAGATTTAAAGAATTTAACCAAAAATTCAAGATTTCAGGATATTTTCAATGTTTCTAGAACTGCACGAAACGCTAAAAAACTTTTATAAGATTTCAATAAATACCAAAAAGCTATTAAGATTTTACAATATTTCTATAAACTTCAAAGAATTTCACAAGAATTAAGAGTTTTCATCAGATTTTAAAAACTTGAAGAGGTTTTCAAATATTTCAGTAATAGTGCGATTTATAATTATGAATTATATTTATTTATTATATATTATTGTATTTATTATTATATTATGTTTATTTATAATTAATAGTACAATTTTCAAATAATGAAATTTACTTTTTAGAAATAAAAAAACGAGCTTTCAACCAACTAGTTCAATTTTCAACAAACCAGTTGAATTTTTAATTTAAAAAGATAAGTTTGAAACCAATAATTTAATTTTCGAACAAAAAATGAATTTTCCGACAAGAAAACTAATTTTCTGCCATAAACCACAAGTTTTCAACAAAATACATTATTTTTTAACATACTTGATGAATTCTATAGACAGAACGACGAATAAGCTACAAAAAGGTTGAATATTAAACCCGAAAATATGATTTTTTGACAAAAAAAGCTCATTTTTTGACCAAAAAGTTAAATTTGCATTAATATTTTAGTTTAATTTGTCATTTAAAAGGATGAATTTTCAATCAATAAGATTAATTTTCGACTATGAAATGTGCATTTTTAGTAAAATAGATGAATTTTCATCTAGAAAAGATCAATTTTAAATAAAAGTATAAATTTCAACAACAAAAACAGTTAAAATTTTATTATAGAAAAATTAATTCTTAACCAAAAACCGAATTTTTATGAAAAGAGATGCATTTTAAAGAAAATTATGATTCTTAAAAAATAAGAAGAGTTTAGCCCAAAAAATGATTCTTTAATCCAGAATACTAATTTTCTACAAATGAAATAGTTACATTTTTAAGGAAGAAGATCAATCTTAAACAAAACAAACAATTATTGTTTAAAAAAGTAGTCTGACCAAATAATATTATTACTCAACAAAATAATAAAATTGACAATTACATACTACAATTTTTAATTAAACGAGTTGAATTATGAACCAAAGGAATTTTCAAGAACTGTAAAGCATTTCAAGGAATTTCAAAATATTTGAATAACTTTAAGAAATGGCAGTTTCTCGGCTTCATTAAGGTGAAACTCGATGGACACAAAGCCATTGTGCACCTTGCTACCCTTCGG
>JAAAKG020131657.1:0-14670 GCA_010014905.2 Druon quercuslanigerum | reverse complement strand
TTTTTTAAATTTATAAATTAAATTCTCCAATTTCAGAACTTTCCCTATTTAAAATCAATTAAAAAAAATTATTATATTCATTATTATATATTAATATATTATATTGTTTTATTATAATATTATTTAAAAAATCCATAAACAAGAAGAGTTGTTGGTCTTAAATCCAAATCGTTTATCTTCAAAGTTTTCATTAATAAAATCTAAGTTTTAAAGAAAGTTAATTTTAAAAGCAATTCAGTAATACAAGTTACAAATATTCTTGAATTGTCGCGTTTACAAAATTTAAATATATTCTTAAATTCAACCTCTTTAGTGTTAGAATAACTTTATTTAAAATTGTGAAATCTGACAGTCGATTTTGAATGGGTTTTCGAATTATTAAAATTAGAAATATAAAAATTTCAGAATGTTTATATTATTTAAGTTTGAATCCTTTAAATTTAAGATAGGGCAATGATTTCGACCTAACATCGACTGCACTCGGAATTGTTGTGGATCGATTTGTTTTCTGAAGAAGTTATTTTTTCAAAAAAAAAAAGCTCCCTTATCTGAATTAAACTGCTCACTTATACAGGTGGACCATCAAATCTGGGATCAGCGGTGGCCACATCGATGAACTTAACAAACAGTAGCGAACCAATAGGAACAGAGAACGGAGCAACTTACAAGTCCGAACCAAACGACATGATGTACTACCACCAACCAACCTCCGATCCGATCAATCAAACGACCGATGGATTTTTTTCAGCCCTTCTCCAAGACGAGGATCTCCAGCTGATGGACATGTCAATGAATGATAGTGAGTACTTTGCATTTTTTATGCTATGCCGTCGACTAGCGTCATAAAATATTTTTTTTGTCGACAAAATCAAGGTTTTTGGTTTGCTAGTCTAAGCCAAAATGGATAGAGTCTTTAGCTTCGAAAAAAACTCTCTGGATCCGCTGGGATTCGAACCCGGGTCGGCAGATTGCCAGTCAGAGATTGAGTTGCACCTGACCGGCAACCTGTAGACCGGGGTTCGAATCCCAGCGGAGCTTGAGGATTTTTTTGGTAGTTTAGACTGGTAGATCAAAAATCGTCATTCTATCGACTGTATATGCTCTCTTTCCAGAAAGAAATCTCCATTTAGTACTAGAGGGTGGCCGAGAAAGTTAATTTTTAAAATACACTCACTTTTACCTAAACATACAATCTTTTATAATTGGAATGAAATAATTTTAGATTAAAATTTTTATAAAAGATAAATTTTAAATTCAAAAGTTGTTAATTTTCGACCAAACAAGAAAATAATTCAATTTTTAACAAACCAAAAATGGTGACATTTTAACAAAATACTTGAATTTTCTATCTACAAATATAAAATATCTACCCAATAGTCAACTTTTCGAACCAAAAATATTGAACTTAAGACAATGACGGTTGCATTTTCAACCAATTTTTGTTTATCAAAAAGGTGCATTTATTACTGAATAGTTGAACTTTAAAGCAAAATAAACTATTTTTCTACAAAACAGTTTCACTTTCAACCAAATAATTAATTTCTCAACCTAAAAAAATTAATTTTCAGCAATAAGATTATTTTTTATTTTAACAAATAAAAGACGAATTTTTAATAAAATACTTAAATTCTCCCCAAATAAGTTCATCTTTCAACAAAAGAATAAAATAAATAAAGTTAAAAAAGTAGGAAGATTGGTTCTGAGAAAGAAAGATAAGAAATTTTGTATGAAAAAGTAGCGCAAGAACAGAGCACAAGGTAAAGTAGGGCAAACTACATGATCTTATCATGATGTTGCACACTTTTGTTATGATAATTTTAAATGTAGTTGAATTTTGAATAAGGTAGATTCAAGTTAAATTTTAAATTTTAGATTTAATTCTCAACAAAAATGTATTGATATTTAAAACGAAAAAGATGAAATTTCTACCAAAAAGATAAATTATAAAACATTCAATCCAGCAGCACGAATTTTCAACAAAATAGTTAAATTTTAAACAATATAATAACGTTTTGTAACAAAATAATTACATTTTTAACAAAAAAACATCAACTAAGAGCAGTTGAGATTTCTGCCAAATAATTAAATTTTTTACAAGATGGTTGAATTTTCAATATAAAATTATGAATCTTCTATCCAAAAGAACGAATTTTCAACAAAATAGTTGAATTTTTATTAGAAAAGGGCGAATTTTTGACAAAAATATTACTTTTTAATATCGCAGTTGTATTTTGAACAAAATAATTTAATTTTCAACAAAATAGTTGAATTTTTAACCAATTCATAAAATTTTTTACTCACAAAGATGGATAATATAGTCGAATTTTCATCGAAAAAAATATCACTTTTAACAAAATAGTTCAATTTTCAAGAAACTAATTAAATTTTTAACTATAGTGTCTGATTTTTGACCTACGGAGATCAATTTTTAACCAATAAAAAAATCTAGAACAAAATTTCAAACCAAGAAAACAAGTTTTCTTAAAGATAGTTGAATTGTCAACCTAGAAGGATAAATTCTCAAGAAAAAATGTAATGGTTGATATTTCAAATAAAAAATATTAAATTTCAACAAATCAAAAATAAATTCTTATAACATAATAATTGAATTTTTAACGAAAACAAATAGTTCAACTTATAAGCAAAAAAAAACGAGTTTTGATTAAAGTAGAATTTTTGTTAAATATTTTAATTGGAATAAATAAAAAAAATGAAGCTTTAACAAAATAGTTCAATTTTAGTTATATTAATAATTCCATGTTAGGCTTTAATATTTAAAGAAAAATATTTTTATTTTGAAACATAAACAGTTGAATTCAGCCAAAAAAAAAACAAGTTTTCAGATCAAAAATAAAATTAAAAAATCAATTATTAAACAAAAATAAATGATTTTTCTACTGAAATAATATTTTCAATTGGAAAGTTAAATTTTTAGTTGAAAAAAAATCAATTTTCAACTAAAATAATGGATTTTAAACAAAAACATGATATTTTTAATAAAGTGTGCCAACCTTCAACACTGTATAGTGTTGAAGGACTTTTACTTTAAAACTATAGGAAATTTTTGCATACAGCAAATATTTCAACAACTAACGAGTTGCCTAAAAAATAAATTCGTAAACACATTCAAGACTAGAATTTTGTCATAAAATTTTTTAGAAACAGCATACAAAAATATCAAAATAAAATTTAAATATTTTAAATTATTCGTTAATATTCTAAATATTCTCCTAAATATTCCGTTCCAGATTTTTCTTGAAATCTATACTTATCCTGACCTACGGCCACCCTGGTACTACATCGATTTCTAAAAACTACAATACAAAAAGCAATTATTTCTTCAAATTATGTTTTTTTATTACAAAAGAAACTTATACAACATCACTGGAGTGTTTTATACTTAGCTTGTACTACACAATGCAATCGGTATTTTCTTTTTTTAGTTAATAAAATAACGTCCTAATAACTTTTTTTATCAGTATCATATAAGGCTAACTTTGAGTACGATCCTTTTTGTTTATTCTCTCATATTAGGCAAAATATATTTCTTTTGGTTTTATATTTACTTTCTTAATTATCGTCGCAGGCGTAGTACAGAGTAACACCATTCAAGACCGGTAACAAAATATAATAAAGACTAGCAGCTGAGGCAATATTGTCAATCTGTCTTTGTACTCTTGCAACGCAGGTTGAGCTGCCAGCCATCAAATCATTGATAAGAACATTCATATCCTTAACGTTTTTATACTCTACACATATAAATTTGAGATTACACGTTTTTCGCATATGCAAATGTTTGACAATTTAACTTAACTAAAAATATAAAAGTAAAAAAATATGCGCTGATTAAAAAAGAAAAATAATAATAATACTTAATATATTACTGAGTATTACTGCGTATTACTGCGTATTACTGCGTATTACTGCGTATTACTGAGGTAATCACAACAACTTAAAAGTTACTAAATTCACAAGGTGCGAACGAATCTTTCTTGCTCACCACTCTTCTTCTGGCTCTCCACCAGTCTCGGCAGCGTTAAAATCGGTGGTTGGCGCATTTCCCGACTGCAAAAGTAAACAACAAATACTTGTCAGAAATTAAATATTCAAAACTTATATATTTAGTCAATTTCGTGTGAAATTCATCACATTTAAATTGCATAAAAGAATTTTCCAAGTCGCAAATCGTTTAATCCTGGTGTGTCTACCCTATCTGGAAAAACAAGGAAATGTCAGGATTTTTTTCGCAAGAGTACTTAATTTTTTTAAATTACAATATAAAATTCAATAACCATGATTCTTTATTTGTAAAAGCAACTTTATATTACTGTATTTATATATTTGATTAAGAATTCGTTTTTTTCCTGTTTAAAACTGAAAATTTAACCATTCTATTATTGGTTAAAAATTGATTGATCGGTTGAAAATTGTTTTTCATTGAAAATTAAAATCATTTTTGAGTGAAATATCAACTACTACATTTTTCGATCTTTCATTACTCATCATTTATCTTTATTTTTGGAATAAAAATCTTATTAATTGGTTTAGAGTGAAACCGGTTTGTTAAAAACTATTTTTTGTCGTTAAAGGATAATTTAAATGGAAAATTCATCTATATTTTTAAAAACTGAGCTGTTTTGTTCAGAATTCTTTTTTCGTTGGCTACAAATTATTTTTTTACTAATAATTAAATTATTACAGTTGAAACTTCATTTTGGAAAAATTGTTTTTGGTTATTTATTATTTTTTTAATATTCGCTGGGGGATTACATTGATCCTCGATAACAAATTTTTTTAGAAATCAACAATTCTACAAAATTATTTTTTTAAACTGAAAATTTAATTATTCCAGTTAAATATTTCATCACGACAGTCAAAAATTCATCTCTGTAGCATAAAATTAATTCTGTTTTTACTGGAAATTCAACTTTTTCGTTTTTGTTTGAAAAAATAGTTTTTTGTTTAAAAAATTTTCTTTTTTTGGTAGAAATTAATTTTCTTTGTAAAAAAAATCATCTTTTTGGTTTAAACTTTTAACTGTCCCAGTTGAAGATTAATCATTTTATTTAAATTTAATTAAATTCAACTATTTGGTAAAAGTTTAATTATTTCATTTGATGATTTATCTTTTCAGTTAAAAATTCATCAGTTTGATTAAATTTTTCTGTTGTTTAAAAAAAATGTGAATATTCCATTTTTTGTTGAAAATGGATTTTTTTAAATCCAAAATCCAACTATTTGGTTGAAAATTAATCTTTTTTTAGTTCAAAATTCAAGTATTTTGTGGAAAAATCATTTTTTTTTTTGTATTAAGCTATTTTTGTGATTTATTGAAATTCGAGTATTTGAAGTAAGTATTTATAATTTTATTTGTGAATTTATCTTTTTGGTTAAAAATGTAACTAGTAAAGTTAAATATTCCATCATTTTAGTTAAAAATTCATCTTTTTGGTGTAAAATTTAACAATTTCATTCAAAGATTTATCATTATAATTGAAAATTGAGAACTTTAATTGAAAATTTAACTATTTAGTTGAAAATCTGTCCTTTGGAGTGCAAATTCAAAGTAATCTTGTTTGGAAATCGATCTTTTTCGGTTACAAATTTAAGTATTCCAATCAAATATTTTTAATTTTATTTTTAAGCTTATCTTTTTGGTTGAAAATGTAAATAATCGAGTTAAATATTTCATATTTTTAATTTAAAATCCAATTTATTTAGTTCAACTATTTCAGTTAAAGATTAATCATTTTATAGTTGAAACTTCATCACTTTAATTGGAAATTCATCTTTTTTACGTTAAAAATAAAACTACTCGGTTCTCTTCTGTTAAAATATCTTTTTGATTCAAAATTGAGCTATTGCAGTTGAAGATTTATCATTTTAATAAAAATGTCATGAATTTGTTTGCAAACTTTAGCGACAAATTCCAGAAATGAGTTATAAATTGTTATTTAATATTTTTATGATAATTAACTTAAACTTTTTCTTGACGAAAAAGGGGAAAGATGGGAGAGTAATTTTTAAATGTCACAGAATTTTCTTCCAGGATTTGAGAGTTAGCTGTTACTCGGTAAAAAATTATGTCTGAAAAATATACTAACCTGACGGAAATCGGTGGCACCAAAGTTTGATCTTCCCGGTTGGAAGCTGATGCCGCTGTCTCCAGATTGCAAGAAATCAGGAATCGGTTGCCCCGCCTGTTTGAGAATCCTCACCAGGTCTCCCGCCATTGCCGCATCCGACTCCGGATCATAAAAGGTCGTCGCTCGACCCTTGTTACCAACTCGACCCGTTCGTCCAATCCTGTGCACATGCATGTCAATCTCTTTGCTGATATCATACTGTATCACATGCGAGACACCCTTAATGTCCAGTCCTCGCGCCGCAACATTCGTCGCCACCAAAATCTTCATCTTCTGAAATCGAAAATCCCGGAGAGCCTCCTCCCGCTGACTCTGCAATCGATCGCCATGAATGCTCGTCGTTGGATAATTATTCTCGGACAAATACGCCGCCAAAAAATCCGCCGTCTTTTTCGTCTCGACGAAGATAATCGTGCCAGCCAGGGTGCCATTCTCCCTCTCCTTGTCGAGAATCTCCACGAGACGCGGCTTCTTCTGCTTACGAATCACTTCATGAAAGTTTTGCTCGACATCCTCGCTCGCGCCACCGACAATACCGACCGTTATAAAACCATAGTCAGGCTTGAGAAATCGGCCGGCAAGTTTTTGAATTTCCTCGGGGAAGGTCGCCGAGAACATGAGAGTCTGTCGGTCCCGCGCCATCGTCTCATGATCCACAATTTTCTCCACGTCCTTCATGAAACCCATATCCAACATCCGGTCAGCTTCATCGAGAACCAGGTAGCGAATCGAGCCAAGCTGGATACGTCCTCGACTGAGAAAGTCTGTCAGTCTGCCCGACGTGCCGACAACAATATGCGCTCCGTTCAGGATTCGTTTTGCTTGATAGCCAACAGAAGTGCCACCGTAAGCGACCTCAATCTTCAGTATCGAGGAACTCGCAAACTTCCGACACTCGTCGGCAATTTGAATGGCCAATTCGCGTGTGGGTGCCATCACTAAACACTGGGGCTCGCAATGTTCTCCGTGGCAGACCAAATCGCGCGGATCCGAGAGCAAAGTGTTGATAATGGGGACCATGAAAGCGGCCGTTTTTCCCGATCCTGTTTGAGCACAGGCCATCAGATCGTGTCCTGCCAGGATAATGGGCAGGGCATACTTTTGAATGGGCGTTGGCGTTGTGTAATGGCACTTTTTGATGTTCTCGACGACAAAGGGTCGCAAGCCGGCAGTTTCAAAACTCTCGATTGGCGGTGGCATGCCCTCGTTCACTTTCACCTTGATTTTCTCAAAATTCTTGAAGTTTATGCCCTCGCCAATGCCCGAGTCGAACATCTTCTCCTCGTCTTGTTCGGGCTCTGGTGGAATATAGATCTCCTTGTTGATCGGCTCCTTTTTCTCGCCGTCTTCATCGCCGAAACCACCACCACCACCGCCAAAATCTCGATCGCCACCACCATCTCCGTCGCCGTCTCGACGGCCACCGCGACCTCGGCCACGTCCTCTTCCTCGACCTCGGTCACCGTCGCGGTTAAATGGTTTGAAACCGCCGTCATCTCCATCGTCGTCGCCCCCATAGCCGCCTCCACCATTTCTGTCGCTATATAAATAAACAATGACAATTATTTTTAACATTTTATAAAGAGAGTGGGAAAAAAACTAGTAAAAACCTAGCTTCAGAATTCCACAACTTTTCCAGTTTTTTTTTTAACAATTACATTGTACTCAAATTTTTACAAATTTACTGATTCATCTTATCAAAATCTACTGATTACATAATCAATAATTTTGAACATTTTATAAATGGAATTGACAAAAACCTAGTTTAAAAATTCCACAACTTTTCCAAATCTATGTCTTTAGTCAATTATAATAAAAACATTTTAAAAAATCTCCTGATTTGAAAAAAAAAATCTACCGAATAATTTTGAACATTTTATAAACAGAGTTGGCACAAAAATCTAGTTTAAAAATTCCATAACTTTTACAGGTCTATGTTTTTTTTAAACAATTAGATTAGATTCAATGTTAAAAAATTTACTGATTTATGAAAAAGTCTTCTGATTACATATGAACATTTTATAAACGGAATTGACACAAAAAAATAACTTCAAAATTCCACAACTTTCCAGATCTACTTTGTTTTAAATAAATTAAATTAAATGCAATATATAAAAAAATCTACTGATCGCAGACTCATTTTTGTACAATTTGGGAATTAGAGTGCAAAAGAAGCTCAAAAAAGAGAAATAGGGTTTATCACGAAAAACGGGAAAAATTGAACAATAATTTTTACGAGTAGCAAAGAAAAAACAACCTTTTTATGATAAAAACATAGTTAAATAATATTAACTTTTTTTTGCTAATTTTCAAATTCTTTGCCGAGAGTTCGTTGGACGAAAAATTGAACAATAATTTTTACGAGTAGAAAAGAAAAAACAAACTTTTTATGATAAAAACATAGCTAAATAATATTAACTTTTTTTTGCAAATTTTCAAATTCTTTACCGAGAGTTCGTTGTACGACTATTCATTGATCAGTAGAGATCCCGTTAGAAAAATCGAAAGTTTTACAATTCTTCTTTGTTTTGTTTCATGGATTGAAATGTTTATTTATTGAATGCTCATGTTGAATTTAACAGTTAGAAATTGAAAAAAGCTCAACTGTTGAAAACTTAATATTAAATTTTCTTTAATCTTCAATCATTAACTTTCTTCAATTTTCAGAGTTAATCGATTCTATAACAATTTTCAAGAGTTAAAAATTCAATTTTCTTCAATTTTCAATAATAAAAAAATATTATTTTTCATTTATATAATTCAATTCTCTTAAATTTTGTACTGTTGAAAATTAAATTTTTAATTATTTTTTTAAATTCCTAACAGTTAATAATTCAATTTCAATTTTATACTGTTAAAAATTCAAATTTAATTTGTTTAATTTTGTAACAGTTAATAATTCTCTTCAATTTTCAACAGTTGAATTTTTTACTATTGGAAATTCCCTTTTTTCTTTTTTAAATTCTCTTCAATTTTCAGAAGTTAAAAATTCAGTTTTCAGAGTTTCCTTCAATTAAAAAAAAAGTAAATTTGAAAATTAATGAAAATTAATATTTAACTATTGGAAATTTAGTTCTGTTTTTCCTTCAATTTTCAAGAGTTGATACATATTTCAATTATCAATACTTGAATTTTTCTAATGTTGAAAATTTAATTATAGTTTTTCTTCAATTTAAACAGTTGTAAATTAAATGTTAAATTAAATGTTAAATCAACTGTTTGACAATGTATTTGTTGTAAATTATTATAATATTTGGCAAATTAATAATCATCCCAACGAATTCTCAATAGAGAATTAACAAGATTAAAAAAATCGCAATCTTTTAGTTTCGAATAGAGTACGTGAATATTTATAAATGTTGCGAGAATTAAAAACCAAATTCTATACGCAAGAGGAACTCAAATTGTAAATTGTAATTCAAATTAATGTACTCCCGACTGTAGGAGATTTGAAGAGAAAAGGGGAATAACTCAAAGTTCGATCATTTTTTAAAAGCCCCTTAAATAACATTAATTAATAATCGTACAAAAACGAATCTGTAATCAGTAGATTTTTTTTACACTTGAATTTAATGAAATTGATTTTTAAAAAAAATATTATAGTCACACTTTTATTACTAAAGACATAAATTTTTATGAATTTAGAAATTAAAAATTCGCCATAAAAGCATAATATAAACTGTTAGTATTTTGAAATATGTGACTAAAATTAATTCCAGATATTTATAAAAACTTAATGACTTTTCCAGATAACTTTTTTTCACGATTCCAGGACTTTTTCTGCCTTGTAGCAAACCCTGATAAAGGCGCCTAAATTTACAATTTGAAGCAACAGGCTTGAAATTTAAAAATAATAAATAAAATGTATCACCTATTGAAGTCACGATCCCTTCCTCGGCCACCTCGACCACCACCGTCTCTGTTATACGAAGGTTTGAATCCCCCGTCATTTCCATAATCATCTCCGTCCCCATATCCACCTCCTCCGCCATTTCTATCGCTAATAAATAAAATAGAATTAACAATAAAATTCAGGCTTTTGAATAAGCTTCAAAATAAAATACCATAAATCAATAAAAATAAAATTTCCTCAAATAAAGATTTCCGAATCAATCTGAACTGATTAAAATAAATTACCTGTTGTAGCCTCCACGACCTCTTCCTCGACCACCACCTTCTCTGTTATACGAAGGTTTGAAGCCTCCGTCATGTCCGTCGTCATCACCTCCGCCATTTCTGTCGCTAAGAAAAATAAAATTTTCATAAAGATTAACAATTTTTAACAATTTCAAAAAGCTTTACCATGAAACTTAATATATTTTTACAATTCAGACTTTTGAATAAATATGGATTAAAATCAATTACCTGTTGAAGCCTCCACGACCTCTTCCTCGGCCCCTTCGTTCCCCGCCGTCTCTATTATAGGAAGGTTTAAAGCCCCCATCATCGCCGTTATCGTCGTCTCCACCATTTCGATCACTAAAAATTAAAAAAAAAAAATTTCTTTAGTTTCAAAATTTTGTAAAGCTTCATCAGATTTCAGAATTTTAAAAAACCTAATCTGAAAAAGCGTTTAAATTAATTTAAATTGGTCAAATATTGAAAAAATTCCTTTGCAAGTAATTTTTAAATTATTTTTAAAAAATCACCTGTTATATGACTTGTAGCCACCGCCATTATCATCTCTTCGGAATCCTCCGCCTCGACCACCTCGACCTCTTCCACCGCGGTCTCCACGATCACCTCTAAAAAGTAATAATTTATTAATAATTCTACCAAAAAAATTATTAAACCCAAAACTTATCACGAATTTTATATTTAAAAAACTGAATACTTTAAAAAATTATTAGCAAATGCATAAATTTTTCAATTACCGATCATACGAGGGCCTAAAACCACCATCGTCGCCACGGCTTCTAGAAAGAACATCATAAAATTCGTATTCAAGAAATAAGGCAGAAAAAAGGCGTAAAAAGTCAGATTGGCACACACTTATAACTATTTGTAGGTTTGAAACCGTCATCATCGTTCGTGGGCTTGAAACCGTCGTCATCAAAGTTTGTGGGCTTGAAACCGTCGTCGTCAAAGTTTGTGGGCTTAAAACCGTCGTCCTCGCCAAAGCTAAAAAGTAAAGAATCACAAAATTAACTTTTAAAAATTATTATCCCGTTTTTGAATCTGGAATCATTTGGAATTCGAAATATTAAGAATTCCTTGTCAGGTTTAAGTTTACCTTTTCGTGGGTTTGAATCCGTCGTCATTGTTATTTTTTTTATTGAAGCCTCTGCCTCGACCACCTCCGCCACCGCGAAAACTGTCGCCGTCATCATTACGCGCAAAACCACGTCCTTTACCCCCAAAATTACGATCACAGGAATCTTCTCCGAAGCTTTTCTTCGGACCAGAGTCCGCATCTCCCTCCCAATCACTCATGGTGCCTGTTAACATCAAATCATTTTATTATTCAAATTTCGCACAAAAAAATCATTGAATAAGAATATTTTGAAAATTATTTTAATATAATTTACTTATCACACTAATTTCGGTTTGCGACGACTATTTTTATTATCCAAATTTTGTAAAACATCAATGAAGAAGAATTTTTTTTAAATTGTTTTAACAGAATTTATAATTATATAATCTATAATTATGTAGGCTTATTTTAGTTAACAAAAGACCAATCTAATTTTCTTCCTCGTTTCATAATTTTATATTTTTTTAACATTCTATTCCTCTAGTGGAACACTAAAATATTTTATGTACAATGAGGATTAATTTCGTCCATGAGCCAAAAGGCGAATCTGATTTCTTCTGTTTTGTGTATCGAATTGCGAATTTAAATTTTGAAAATTTCAATATAAAGAACAAAACGTGCTTGAAGTTTCTTCAGCTTTTATCGAAGAAATATTCTTCAAAATTTGTCTTTTTTTCAGCAATTGTATTGGATTAAAAATTCGTATATTTTGTTAAAAATTTATTTTATCAGTTGACGATCCATCGCTTTTGTCGAAAAGCAATTTCATTTATTTTTGGTGATGATTTTGGTCATTTTATTTTAATCATTGAATTCTGATTAGACGGGACCGAAAACAAAACACTATATCTTAAAATAGATCATATTTCAGAACTGCGGAGACAGAATAATCATAATTGTTCAAAACCAAACAAGATATAAGATTTAAAAATATTTCCATTAATAACAAAGAAATAATATTTAATAGTTCAAAAATGACTGAGTTAAAGAGAAACTTTTTTTTACGCTAAAGCATTTAATTTGTTTAATGTGAATTGACAAACCAAAAAAAATTTCTTCGTACATATTTATAAATGAATATTCCAACGTAAAATTAAATTCTTATTGGTAACTTCTTCAAAAGATTCAAAATTTAAGCTTCGTGAAAGTTTTTCTTCACGGAAATGAAACTCAGGGTTGACTTTTTTTTTTGCAAAATCATGTTCTTTTTGAAATGTAACCAGTCCTCTCCATGATCAAGCATATTCGTTAATTTAAACATGCCAATAAGAAAAACCGACAAAAAATGAGACAATATTTGTTTTAGAGAAAATTTCTGCGAATCATCACTTTCTGTATGAATTACCAATATAATGATATGTTCAAAAATAATAAAATAAATACAACTAATAATTAGTAAGCAGCTTATACTAATTTAAGGTCAAAACAAAGTACACTTGAGGGTAATAAATATGTAAAGATTATTAAATTATTAGTAACTCGGGAAAATAAAAATATTTTAAAGTTTCTTGAAATATAAAATTATGAAATGAGGAACAAAATTATATTGGCCATGTGTTAACTAAAAGAGGCGTAAATAATTGTAGAATATTGAAAATGAATAATTTTTAGGTTTTTTTTTTTTTTCTTAAACAAGAATTTAAATATTCAGAATGCTGTCGTTCTCTTTAATTGATTAGATGAATTTAGAGAATTAGAATCTGAACGAATCATTCAAATCAACACTGTTCATGGCCATACATCGGTTACAAAAGAATTAGTGTTTGCATGGCTTGTCATGATGAGTCAAAAAAAAAATAGCGAATTCACTTCTTGATTTAAAATTTCTCAAACAATTTTTATATCCTTCCAATGACTCTTTAAATTGATTAGAATTTATAATATTTGTTTCAGTAATTGAAGAACTTTAACCACTAACAAAGAAAATGCTTTCAGATTTCTTTTCTTTTAATTACCCAAATAAAATCTTCAATCTTCTGTGGAGAAATATAAATAAATCGAAATTTCGACTATCTAATTGATTACACAACAGGAAACGTGTCACTGTTTGTATATATCGACACAACGGATGAATTCGCAGTTCTTTTGAATTCTCTTGCACTTTTTGATATTCACACATTCGTCTTTTTTATATTAAAAAACGACAATCTAAAAGTATCAACAGTTTTTGAAAATTGTCAAAGTTGTTTCTCTAGTCCTTAAACGATACAATTTCAGAAAGTATTGCTTTATTTATTATATAAAATAGATTTCGTTAATAATAGCAAATACAATCACTGGAAAAAAAGTGAAATGCATAAAAATGTGAATAAAGAAACATTCATTCTCAGCATGTTCACTTCAAACTCTTCTATCTCTAAACACAAACATGTGAACCCTCGATTTCTCGGAATTAAAATCTGCCGGACTACCAATTCGCTGAATATGAATATAAATTTCAATTATTGTCGAGTATGCCGAGGTATTGCGAGGTGCCGAGAAACACCTCTAGGATGCTCTTGCTTATGAAAATTAAGTAATGGACACTACGCGAGTGTCGCGTAGTAATATTTAGGTACTCTTTCTCCATAAATCGTTTCTATTATTATTAAAATAAAAGAGTATTTTTGTCGATAAACCTAAACTCACGACAATATGAAACTAAATTCGACCAATAATATTTTTGCCACAATAAACATTTATAAATCACAGTAAAAATAGTTAAAAACAAAGACTTGGAATTCGAAATTTAATTAGTACTTTATAATTTGCCATCTCACGCACGTGATTATTAATTTACTTCCGGTTCAACCCTGTTTTAGTCAAAGTACAATGTTCGAAAAACGCGTATTACATCAGGGGAAAAAAATAACAAAAATCACTGAAAAATAAGAATTTCACTCCACGATTTCTTAAAATGAATTGCACGTGTACCGGCGAACTGCAGTGAGCAGCTTGACGAATTACGACTTAAACTAAAAACAATGCAAATCCCGATTTATTTTGAAAAAAGCAAGTTGACACGATTTTAAGACTTTCATATTACTTGGAAAAAAAGATCGCGGCACAAGACACAACCGGATTTGAGAATCAACACATAAGTTCGACCATTTCGGGCAATTATTCGGCGTAGTTATTTACGCCATGCGGCCTCAGAGAATTGAAAATGGTTACTACTTGCCTTCGATGCTTTATTTCCCTGCAAATCTAAAAGCCGGCTAACTCTAAGATGAAGTCTTGAATCTCGTCAGATAATATAAAAACTAGCAGGTGAATTTCCGTTGGCCTCTG
>JAAAKG020131646.1:0-14670 GCA_010014905.2 Druon quercuslanigerum | reverse complement strand
TTAATATTGAGAGACACGAAAGCAAATCCCTGGTCGATAGGACGATCACGTTATAACTGAAATAATCCCCGACATTAAAACGATAACGTTACAACATAAACTAGACAAAAATAAAGAATTATAGAAAAAAGGCAATATGAATAAGTATATTACAATTTCCATGCATATTATGAATTCTAATGTTATAAATTTATTGGAATGATACATGTTTCAGCGTCGCTAAGAATAAAATTTAAGGGCATGCTCTGCGGTGACCGCGTGACCAAACTTGTCCTCGGTTATGAATATTTTTTTTAGTGTTCACCATGCCCAAAGACAATGATATATCGCTCTCAAAGTTTGGATTTTAGAAAAAAGACATTAAATTGCATTTTGTATATTTAGTTCGAGTAACAATTTTGAAAAAATATATCCTAGTAAAAAAGAAATATGCATGACAGATTAAATGAAAAGAACTAAAGAACGTTTGTATGCATCATTATGTTCATAATTTCAAAGAAAGTTTATTTATAATTTGATAAAATGGGATATTGCCATTCGAGTTGTAGCACTTTTCAGGTATTTTTGGTTTGATGCATTTCAGGTTTTTTGTATTCCCGTATGTTGAACACTAACACAACTTTTGGACTAAATCGTCTTAAAATTCTAAAATATTAGCATAAAGAATAACTTTTGAAAATTCTTTGTAAATCAACATACATAACTTGTCATTATTTTTCAAGAATGTTTAGCGATTTCACAATAATTTCTAAATACTTTTAATGATTTAGAAAAAATTTTGAAAGATTCTAAAATAATTACAAAAAATTTCAAACTGTTTCACAAAGCTTTCAAAATTTTCACCCAAATTACAAAGATTTCGAAAATATCTCCGTAAAAATAACTTAATAGTTAAGGGAATAAAAGTGGAGAGTAAAATATGCGAAGTTAAATAGAAAATCTTTTGAGAGGCATAAGAGTGCAGATAAGGGTAGAAGGAGTTACGCAAATAGGAGGCACGAAGGAAGGAAGAAGAGAAAGAACTGAAGTAGAACTTACATGGGGGTAGAGGAAAAGGAGATGGCAAATAGAGCAGAGGGCTTGAGTAGAGCGTAAAAGGGGCACGTAGTGTGGATAGGGAGAGATAGGGTACGGATGAATGAGGAGGAATGGTGCTGGGACGAAGAATTGAAGAAATAATGAAAAAAGGAAAAAGTTTTGAGAATGATAGCGGGGAAGGAGACGAAAAAGATTCTAGAGAGAAAACAGAGGGGTTTCCAAACGGCAAAGGGGGGAAAAGTGAGGAGGAAAGAAGAGGAAAGCGAAAAGAGAAACGTGAAAATATCTTTCTGGAATGTGTTAGGTTTTACGAACAAGAATAAAGGATTTTGGAGGTACTTAGAAAAGTGGTATGTGATTATGATGAGTGAAACCTGGGCAGATGAGAAGGACTGGAAAGGGAGAAAAAGGATTTGGCCGAAAGAGTATTTATGGCATGCTGTCAGGGATGAGAAAAGAATTAGTAGTAAAAGGTAGAAAGGATGGGGACAGTGAGGAAAAGGATGGAGCAATAGTTAGAAGGATTATAGTTGGTAAAGTCAAAATAGCGGTGGTTTGTGTATATAAAAGCAGAAGGGAAGAGGAAGGCTGGGGAATAATAAGGAGGTGGATCGAAGAAAAGAAAGAAAAACTGGTTTTAATAGGAGAAGACCTATATGCTTGGACTGGTGAAACGGGAGGAGGGATTTGGGATGATGAAAAGGAGGTTTATATAAGGGAATCCAAACATATAGAGACGGGTCGGGAGGAAAGGAAGTTACTGGACGTGATGGGAGAAAAAGGAAGGTTTATATTTAATGGCATTATGAAAGGAGATGAGGAAGGGGAGATCACATTCATAGGAAAGGGAGCAACAGTAATAGACGACATCTTGGCTGAAGAAAGAATGCGGCATATGATGGGGAGTATGAAGGTGGGGAATGAGATACGGTCCGAGCACTAACCGGTCATAGCTACACTAAAAGGAGGCGCCAGTAAACACGGCAGAGGGAGAAAGGAATTAAGGGGGGGGGGAAGAACACGAAAATGGGAGTCTGAGGGGTAGATAAATTAAAAGATTTTAAACAAAAGATGGAAAAGGAGAAGGTTAGGTACGAAAAAGAGGAAGGACTAGACTCGCTAATTGAAAGGTTGAAGGCGTCGTATAAGAAGGTAAAGGATGAGCTGGGTACTAAAGAAGAACAAGTAGGGGAAAAGAAGGCTGGTGGGACGAAGAATGCTGGGAGAGTAA
The DNA here is from genome assembly GCA_010014905.2 of Druon quercuslanigerum. Taxonomy (NCBI): domain Eukaryota; kingdom Metazoa; phylum Arthropoda; class Insecta; order Hymenoptera; family Cynipidae; genus Druon; species Druon quercuslanigerum. Next base: position 12,401 of record JAAAKG020131646.1, on the reverse strand, counting down.
AGAGAGGATGAAAGAGTGTATAAGACAATGGAGAAAACGGGAAATAAAGAAGGGGGAGTATAACAGGAGAAAAAACAATAGGAGAAGTTGCTGGAAAGAAAAAGACAAAGGGGAAAGGAGGAATATAAGGAAGAAGTAGAAAAAGCAATCAAAGAAGTTAGAGTTTGGCATGTGATAAATAGGGATAGAGGGGAAAGGAAGGACGCTAATGAAGTAATAGAAATGGAGGAATTGACGGATTATTTCAAGGGTCTATTAGGGGAAAAGTGAAATAAGATAATAGGCTAAAAAGATACAAGGCGACAAGAGAAGATGGAATGGAGAAGGAAGCGATGAAGTATGGAGGAGAAGGAGTTAGGGATGGGATGTGGAAGATCTGTAACAAGGTCTGGAAAGAAGAAGGGTGGCCGAAAGAGTGAATGACAGGACTTGTTGTACCGCTTGTCAAGAAAGGGGAAGGAAAGAAGATAGAGGAATACAGAAAATCACTCTCATGCTAGTCGACTATAAAATATATGCAGAAATCTTAAGAAAATGTTTGGAGAGTCAGGTAGAACAAAAGGAAAGTATCCCACACAATCAGACGGGATTTAGAAAAGGGATGGGCACTATAGACAACATCTACGTGCTTAACTACATAGTTATCAGAAATTTAGGCAGAAAGAAAGGGAAATTAGTCGCATTGTTCGTGGATTTGAAAGCAGCGTTTGACTCAGTGACCAGAAAAGTGCTGTGACAGGTAATGAGGGAGAGAGGTATAGAGGAAAAGTTGGCGACGAGGATAAAAGAAATTTTTTTCTGAAACCAGGATTAGGATGATGATAGGAAAGAAAAAAGAGCAGGTTTTCTGGACAGAAAGAGGTCTAAGGCAAGGGTGCCCATTGCGTGCGTTAATATTTATCATGCTGCTGCCTGACTTAGAGGAGAAGCTAAAGGAAAAGGGACAGGAGGAACGGCTTTCGGTAATAGCTAACTATACTCTCTAGAATACGCGGACTTCTATTAGCAAATGATAATAAGGGGATTAACCTAATGATTAGAATCTTCGAAGAGTATGTGGGTACGAAAGCTTTGACGGTGAACGTAGATAAGATAAGAACAATTCAACAAGATTTCACGAAAACTACTAATTATTTCTAAAGATTTAACTTTCAAAGTTTCAAGTAAATTTCGAATGTTCCTGACTATTTTTCAAAGCTTTAAAATTGTTCATATAAAACTCAAATATTTATAAAATATTTAACAAAAGGAACAAATGTTTTAAATAGAACAAATTTAACAATAATTTTAAAAAGTAATTTAAACTTCAAAGTTTAACTAAAAATTTCAAAGATTTTTAAAGATTTCACGAAACTTCAAAATTTTTTACAAAAAGTTCAAAAAGTTAATAAAGTTTTTGGAGATTTCACAAAGATTTTAAAAGATTTCAAAAATTTTCAGATTTCTCAAGGATTTCAAACATATTTTTTAATGCTTGTACAAAGATAATTAATGATTTTAAATATTTAATAAGATTTCAGAAAGCTCCCGAAGATTTAAAAATATTTAAAATTTTTTTAAAGCTTTTAATGTATTTCAAATAGTTTAAAAAGATTTCACAATGACTTTAAAAATTTCGCAAGATTTTTTAAAAATTACACATAATTTAAAAATCTTCCTAAATATTTTTAAAGATTTAACAAAAAATTCAAATGATTTCAATAATTCAAGAAAATGTTTACAAAGCCCTTCTAGTTCTATTTAAATTGAATACATTAATTTTATGATAATTATTAATATTATATTATTATTTTTATTTTTTTATACTTTATTAATTATAATTTATCATTATTATTCTAGAATTGTTTTACATTAAAAAATATTTAAGGTAGCGATCCAAATTCCCACGCCTACGACGAAAACCGTGTTAAAAATGAAACGTGGCTACAGCAAAATACGGCGAACTCTGGCTATCAGGTGATATAATTGGATACACCAATTATATTTTATATATCGACAAAGCTGCTTTTTTATGCAAGTATTTCATAGCACAGATTCACTACATCAAGGAATGTTGGAACCAGCACCTTCTCAAGGGGTAAAACTATGAGCGTTCGAGATTTTCTTGTCTGTCTCGAGAGATCGATTGTCAAAAATATTTTTGTTGAATATTTCTGCGACACATAGTATTAGTGCTTTGAATGGAATTTTCTGTAGAGTATACTGAACTGTTTTTGCCCATGCTGTATCCACCGGAACACATCTGTGCGATCGGTACCCTAACTTTGCTCCCACTCTCGGATTTCCTTCCCAGAAAAGATCTACACTGCGAGCTCTGACCAAGTTGAGTGCGTCACTTTTAACGAGCAGATTAAGTTTTCCTCCACATTTTTCATTTAATAATATACACTGACTATTTAACTTTGTAGTTTTTTATTGCATAAATAACTTTCCAGCAGGTTATGGGCCCAACACGCTTCCACTGCGCCAGTGTATATTTTTATTGAGAAAGAAGCAAGGCATCGCGGGTTATTGCCAAGTGTCGGCGTCACGTCGCGTGTTTTGGAGTTTTTCAGTTTCAAAGTGCAAAGTAAGGCAGTGTCTTTATCATGTCTGATAAGGACACTTTGGATTTGAACAAACTGAGTGGTACAAATTATCCTATGTGGAATTTTGGTATTACATTCCTTTAAGAGGCAAAAGATCTTACGGAATACGTCGATGGCACGGACGAAGAGCCAGATAAAGCTAAAAAAATTTCCGACTGGAAGAAATGGAAGAGAGCCACTTCGCAGGCGGCAGTGATTCTTCTGAGTTCTGTGGAGAAAAATGTCAAAGTAATATATAATAGTTGCAATATTATTGTAAATCACATTAAAGAATCTATACCAGAAACAGATAAAACATGTATTAAGCTTAAAATAGAAACTGATGTGCTATTTATATTACTAACGTATGCACCACCCTATGTGACAGCTGATCAATTAGAGCTGTCATGTGAAATAATAATCGATCTACGCTTCTTATGGGATCAAAAAGTTATTTAGCTAGGTGACTTCAACATTCCATATTTTCTACTTCACATATCTTCAAAGGTAGACGACCTTAAATCCTGTGCGCTAATGACCTTAATGGACTATGCGAGTGTACAACAATTTAACAACATTGGAAATTGCAATTCTAGATGTCTAGATCTTGTATTTTCTAACTTATACCTAAAACTTGCGAAATGCCCAAATATAATTTTGGCAGAAGACAAATATCATCTATCGCTGATGATCTATTTTGAGTTATCCAACTCAGGAAATCGTGATTGAAATTTTGTAATGAATATTAATTCGTGCAATTTTAAGTTGAAAAAATGCAATTTCTCTCCGCTATATGTATCATTATCGTACATTGATTGATCTATGCTGAAAAGTTCTGACAACCCTGATCAGGCTTGTGACATATTTTATGAAATAATTTATAAATTGTTCCAACAGCATATTCTGCTATACGGGCCCACAAAAATTAATAAAACCGTGCTGGTACGCATTTGATATAATAAGGATATATAATAAAGATATAATAATAATATTGATAATAATAATAAGATATATAATAATAATACTAAATATAAAAAATACAAATCAAGTAATATCCTTACTCAATTTCAAGGTCTTAAAGCAAATTTAAAGATTCATATCATTAGGGCATATGAGAATAATACATCCAGGCTTGAAAGTACCTTGATAAGTGATCCAAAGCCCACCTTATTTTGGTCACACGTGAACACATTTCACGTACAACACGAATACCTGGAATTATGCACTATAAAGGACAGCAACTTGAGTCACAGAATGACATTGTTAAATTCCTATGCAGACTTTTTTGGTGGTGTCTACAATATCCCTAAGAACCCAATCGTGCTTAACTCATCTCCCGAGCCCAATATGAACCTTTTTGTTGATGTAACTGAGATATCCCCCACTGATATAATAAAAGCAATAAAGTCCCTTCCCTTTGAGAAGACAACAGACCTGAACTTCATACCTTACTATATTTTAAAAGACTGTTCCTCTGTCCTAGTATTTCCTTACACCATTTTATTTAATCTAGCAATCTGCGCGCGGATATTTCCAAAACACTGGAAGATCACAAGAGTATGTCCGGTTTATAAAAAAGGGGACAAAGCTGGTATTCTTAATTACAAGCCTATTTCTATTTTAAATAATTCCACTGTAACCAATCTTATCACTTACTGTGATTTCACTTACTGATCTTTCTAAGGCATGCCACCTTCCTCATCGTGGGATACTACTTTCTAAATTAAAGAAACTGGATATACCTGGTAATATAATTGCACTTATGCAGTCTTACATCATAAATAGAAAGAATTTCGTGCATTACGGAAGACATAACTCAGCACCCTATTTCCCCTGATCTGGCGTACCACAAGGTTCCAATTTCAGGCCTTTGTTATTTGCAATCTATTTTAACGATGTGGGGACGGCGCTTGACGCCATGATCTCTTATGTGTTATATAAAGATGATACGAAGATGTTTTTGCCAACATATAATACCCTAGACATTGAAATTTGCAAAAAAATTAGGCATTTTCAACTCTGGTGTATTAAAAACTCATTTGATCTCAATACAACGAAATGTAAAATCATAACATTTACAAGAAAAACTAATTTCATAAGATATTATTACGAGATTGGTAGTGAAATACTAGAAAGGGTATCAATTATTATTCACTTTTAATATTTTTAAGTGTTTTTCATATGAATAATTTATTTATAATTTAGCTGCTTAATTCGTTTGAAAAATAGCTTACTCTCGTAACAATATATCTACAATTTTGATTAATATTCTAGTTGATAAAAATTTTAAGAAATAAAAAAAAACTGTTCATAATTTTTTAATTCTTTAATATGAAAATAATTCTGAATTTAAACAATTGTAAATAATTAAAAAAAATAATAATTTAAAAAATTTACAATAATTTTAACTAAAAATTACTGATGAGCAGAATCAAAATTATAAGAGAGCCCCAATCAAGCACCACATCTGTGAGTGGCCTATTCGGTCCTGCCTCAATGAAGGAGGTGATCAACAGACCGGCCGAAAACGGTGATCTTCGACTAAAATTCAACTCAGATACGATTGAACATTTTTAATCGTATCTCGGGAACCAATTAAGATTTTGTATGTTTCTTTGGATTAAATTGAAGATAAAGTTTCAGGCTCTATGTTGAATAATTTTCAGATTTTTGTGACAATTTTCCTAGGGCATGCTAAAAGTTGAAGTCGAGGTACAAAATTTTAGAAAATCTAGATTTTTTTAAAACTTATTACGTGCTGCATTCTCTTCTGCAGATCAAAAAAAATCTTTTTGACATTACTAGACGTGGAATTGTATATGCTTTTCAACGTTTTTTTTAAATGTCCTGTCATCTTTTTTCGTTGAGTTATCGTGGTTCAAAGGCAGCAGTGATTTTTACTAGTGCTTGCGTCAATCGATCTCATAATTTCCGACGGTAGTGTATGAACTTTTAAAAAATTGTTTAAACAATTATTGTTTAAACAAAATTTCAAAAAAAGATTTTATTTATTTCTCTTCCATAATTTCAGGCTCATATAAGGCTCCTGAAATATCGTCCACCGAAAGTCGTTGCGATTTATCCTTTGCCCATTTTTTTCGTTATGTATGGTGCTGTGCTACCTTACCATTGTAAAAAATACGTGAAGAAAATCGTAGAATCCATTCTTTTCTCTCGCATAATTTAGGGCTTCTTTATGAATAATTTAGGCCCGTAGTCCCGAATTTAGGGCTCTATTATGTTTTGTAAAAAATAGTGTCTGCGCTAGCTTAATGTTAAGCTGGCCGAACATTGCTGTAAAACGTACTAAAAATGATTTTAGAGAAAACTCACCTTATAAAATAATTTAGGGCTCATTTAGGGCTCTGGGAATATGATAAATGAACTTTAAAAAAAATTTATAAACAATTATTGTTTAAACAAATTTGCCAAAAAAAAACGTTTTTTTCATTTCTCTTCCATAATTTCAGGCTCATTTAAGGCTCCTAAAATATCGTCCACCGAAAGTCGTGCGATTTTTCCTTTGCCCCTTTTTTTCGTTATGTATGGTGTTGTACCACCTTACCGTTGTAAAAATTACGCGAAGAAAATCGTAAAATCCATTCTTTTCTCTCGCATAATTTAGGGCTCCTTGATGACTAATTTAGGCCCATAGTCCCGAATTTAGGGCTCTATTATGTTTTGTAAAATAAGTGTCTGCGCTAGCTTAACGTTAAGCTGGCCTAGCATTGCTGTAAAACGTACTAAAAATGATTTTAGAGAAAATTGGCCTTACAGAATAATTGAGGGCTCATTTAGGGCTCTGGGAATATGATAATCAAAATTAGAAAAAAAATATGTTTAAACAATTTTTGTTTAAACAATCCTACTGAAAATCATCTGAACAAATTTATTTTCTTACCCTTTGTTAAGAATCATTTATAGCTCCCAGAATATGATATATGTACTTTTAAAAAAATTGTTTAAACAATTATTTGATTAAACAAATTTGCCAAAACGATTTTTTTCTTAATTTTTCTTCTATAATTTTCGGCAAGATGAAACCTACTTCATAATTTAGGGCTCATTTAGAGCTAATTTAAGCTTCCCGTCCCAAATTTAGGGCTCCATTATTTTTTGTAAAAAATAGTGTTTGTGCTAGCTTAACGTTAAGCTGGCCGAACATTGCTGTAAAACGTACTAAAAATGATTTTAGAGAAAACTCACCTTATAGAATAATTTAGGGCTCATTCATGGCTCTAGGAATATGATAAGCAAAATTAAAAAAAAAGGTTAAACAATTTTTGCCTTAATAATCGTACTAAAAATGAATTAAACCAATTTATTTTCTTATCCTTTGTTAATAATCATTTAGGGCTCCATGAATATATGAACTTTTAAAAAAATTGTTTAAGCAATTATTGTTCGTCCCTCTGCAGGATTGCAGTGTTCTCAAAATAAGAGAGAAGATGTCTCGAACACAGGGCGCGCTGAAGCTCGTGTGTTTAGCTCAGTAGTGGTACGTATAAGTACAGCAGTCGCCCTAAATTTCTTTCCGTACACGAGCCTTCCTCTCTGCTGGTGCACATCTGTCGCATTCCTCAGATGAGGAGAAACTTGACGAGAAATACCGAGACAGCAGGTATGTCGTCGGACACACTACGGCATCATTCTCATGTCTTTACGTCCCCCTGCAGGACAACGCGTTGCCGCTGGCTTCATTACCCTGGTAACTTCAAGAACAAATCATTCTATACATCCCGTAGATCATGAACTTGGAATTCCCGATTCATCAAATGCAAAAAAAATAATCCTGTGGTATACCCGTACAAATATATTCAGCAGGGCTCGTGACTTTTCAACCAAACCTTTCTTGCCAAGTTTGTTGCATTTTTTCTGCTGTGCTTCTGTCATCCAACCATTCAATGCGTTTACTCAAGACATACTGAACGATGCAAATACATGTCCCTCGGACAAAGTGGGTGATTTTGTAGTAATAGCTCAAAATTCCCTCGTTCATATACTCAGCGGCGTAGCCAGTGAGAGGGCTTGGGGGAGTCGAGCCACTCCCAAAATTAAGTATTTTTATTATTCAGTTCCCTTTTTACCCACTCTTTGCCTAAACATAAATCCAAAGCCCCCTCCGAAAAAATCGAAACCCCTTCCGAAAAAAATCCTGGCTGCGTCACTAAATATGATCGAATCGTGCGATGAAGTCGAAAAAGCGTTTAAACAGGATGCATTTTCAAAAGAAAAATTTCAGTTATCACAGGTCTGGCGCGAGCGTTGCCCCGAGAGTGTACAAAAATTGTATCTTACAGCTATTCGAGCCCAAATATGGATGAAAAACGTGGACAAGATTCATTTTCAGAAAACACGGGCTATTTGGGCTATTCCGAAATTTCGTTTTGAGATTTGGATAAAACCCTGACTCGGAGAACACAAGCTAACCGCGAATTCGGATATACCGACGTCGTAAATTTACTAGTGTCGAATGCGTCCAAAAATCGAGGCCGTTTCTCGTTTGCCAATAATCAATCGAATAGAGTCGCGAGTTGAGGTGACATTTGAGGATATGATCGACTTTTTTTAAGGTAGCCGTGATTTGTGACCTAATGGGGTACGAAAAAAGATAGGATCATTTAATGTGCCGTGAAAAAAATGAAAATTTGGCCATTGGTCATAGTAAAATAACAAAACGGACTACTTTGGCAATTTTGGGAGGGTATATTTTGAGGTAAGGGATGAACTTGGACCTTTCCGAAAGAAAATCTGCCGAACTTGAAACACACATATGCGTGCACTTTCGCACCTTGCGTGTGGTGAGTGTGTGTGCGGGCTACCTGAAGGCGAACCTACTTCCTAGTTCCCAGACTTGTCGAGCAAGTGCATGAGTGCTCTGTGAAACTTGTCCCAATGACACATAATATCGAGTTCGTCAATTCTTTCTCAAAATTCGCAGGTTATTTATGAAAATGCATCAATACCCGATAAATTTTTCTCATACCCGAAACCTAGCTACTAGTTAGTCAGTTTTGTATGTATAAATTTTTTCCGTGTATCCAGCTGGTTTATCTAAACCATTAGAATTTCTGCAGTCATCTTTATATAATACATTTCATGTATGAATTATTGTATTACATGCATTAGCCATATATGCATAAAATTTTGTATTTTATTTTTCAGATGTATGTTTCAAATAAATCATTTAGTGGTCTCCGAAAAGAGAGAAAAAGTAGCAAAAAGTATACTGAGGTATTTCGATACTCAAGTAAATAACTTGACGGCAACCTCAGAGGAAATTATAAAAACTTTGTAATTTTTTTCGAAGTTTAAAATTTTTTTTTTAATTTTTTAAACCAAATTCGGAGATGCTATTGAATATCATAACGGAAGTCCCTTAACTCTTTTTTGAAGGATAATAACAAAAAACATATTATGCTGAATAAAAGTTTTATGCATGTTCATTATTTTGAAGTTGCGGTCGTTTTTCAGCTCTCTGTCATTTCGAGAATGTAGGTCTCTGTCAAACCGATGCTGCCAGTAAGCACTCTAAAATAATTATGGGAGAGAATTGTGGCACATATAGCCTCAAAATACACACACACATCAAATTTATCAAAATAATTTTTTTTCAATTTACCCACAAAAAAGTGTAGAGGGACGTCCGTTAGCATAGACGCTATCATTTCCCATATTTTAAAGGCAACATAGTTATTATTCTAGAAAAAATTCCGGGGAAATCTAACACTGATAAAATCGATACTGATTCCTAAGCGCCATACAAATTAATCAAACTTATAAAAATTAAAGTTTTGTGGTTTAAACAACAAAAAAGTATGGAGGGACGTCCGTTAGCACATCCGCTCTCATTTTCCTAATATTGAAGACAAAATATTTATTATTCTAGGAAAAAAGCCGGGGCAACCTAAAACTGGTAAAATATATCATTATCTAAGTATCACATGCCCTTAACTAGTATGCGATGTATACGTACATTATAGGTTTGTTTGAGCCTAGAACGAGAGTGTATAAACATAATCAAAATTGTTGACGAAAGGTTCGGAGAAATGCAATGTCGTTTTGGATCGATTTAAACTTCTGGATGAATTTCGCGCGCGTGAACTACCTTAAAGAATTAAATTACTATTTAAAATAATAACTTTAAAAAGTATTATATTTAAAAATAGGTTTAATTACATGACTAAGACTATATTCTATACGAGTATATTATAAATATAAGTTTTATATATTAAACATGTGTTTGAAATAGTCTTTTTTGGGTTCTACTATTTTTTATGGCTCTTTTATCTTTTCGACTTGAGTTGCGATAAAAAAGTATTGACTCAAGCAGTAGCAAAATCGTTAGCAAAACAAAAGAATAACAGATTCATTTTTTGATTATTGTGAAAAATATGTAATAGCGTATATGTATATATATATGTTTAAAAAACATATTTTAAACATATTTTAACTAAAATATTGAAAAATAGAAAATGTATTTCACTATTTTGTTGATGGTTTTGCTAATGCTTGAGCCAAAACTTTTATCTGTGCAGCTTTTTTCGAAAGGATGTATGCATTTTTTTACTCGACTCTTAACATTCATATACCTGTGTGCAAAAAATTTCAAACATATTTATGAAGCAAACATAATTGCTTCATAAACATGTGTTTTCTATTTCATACAGATTTTTCTAATAGTGTGACTTACGTGATATTATTGCATCCGTATCTTAAAATGATGTTTTTCATCAGACTTTATGTTTAGATAAAAAAAATATTTGAAATAAAATATAAGTCGACAAATGTCTTAGAAAATTATCTATATTTAATTTTTTTTAAAGTAAAACCAGTTGAAGAATGCAACGTATAAAGGTTTTCCAGGGGTGTTCCAGAAAGCTCTCAACCTGCACTAAACAAATATATACCACAAAAATGTGCCGCTTTTGCCCAAAAGCTATTCTGGAACATCTGGGCCAATCGCTGATAGACTTCTTCCTAATTTTAAACTGTTAAATTAAGCTATGTGTGTACGGAATCGAAAAAAATAGTACGGTGCAGTAGGACAAATGCTCTTGATACATCGGCCGTACACTGAAGACAGGTACATGCATATTTTTTCCAATATAAAAAAAGAATCAGCTTTTAAAATAAAAAAACTTGATTTTTGATTATTTACTTACTTTTTAATATTTTATCGACTAATCATCAGAAATAATTAGTTAAAACAAATAATCGATTTTGTTGAATACAAAAGAGAGTGTTTGATTTTGTGCTTAAGATGCAAGACTTTCGCTTTCGGTTTGTGATGATAAAATTAATACACAACATTTAATTTTCGAGTTTGAAAAACTGTTTTGCTGGAAGGTATATTTCTATTTATCAGATTTCGTAAGCTTAATATATCATAGAGAGAATCGAAGATTAATTGATTATAATTATCAGCTAATAAAATTAACATATTTCCTTATCTAAAACCTAAGAAAATATGTTTGGATTATTAGAAAATTTTTTTACTTACGCCTAAAAATGACGAAATACATTTTTTTGCAATTAATAGGAAATGCCACTTACCTCAGTCGACACAGTAAAAATATATCAACACTATAAGAACTCTCAGTCTTCTTATTTGACGAAACATTAATCTTTCTCCTAACCACTATCAAATGTAACACAACGCGTGCGCCAGTTATTGATTAAAATCAATTAAACAAAACCTCATCATCAGGGTTCATCAATATGTATAACATTTGCGTTTTTATTTTGAACAAGGATACAACGTTTTTTCCTCAAATAGATAGTTCGAAAAATATTTATTTGCGTACAGTGTGTTTCAAATACTTCATGGAGAAAATTTAATTTAGCCCAAGTATTTTAATATAATATAAAATACATTGGAGCAGTTTAGTAATCATGATCTTAAAATAACTAAAATTTTTTTATTTTGTATAAAAAATGTATTTGTAAGGCAATATTTTAGTCGAAACTATTAACCGGCGAAAATAAAATTTTCCTTTAAATAATCCAAAAAAAAAAGAAAAGTGTACGGACTTTAGTGAAAAATTGAGAGTAAACCGATAACATGTATAAGATTTTAATTTAACTCTAGAAAGTTAGTACGAATATGTTTGGGGCGTGAAACAGAAATATTTTATACATTTCAACTTTCAACGAGCCAGTGCAAAACTATTCCCGTTGTATAAAAATAGAAATGAAAAAATAGTATATCCGTGGGTTTCCTACTCGTCCTGCAAACATTAGCATCCCTACGGTAAAGGCGTGCCTAACTCTACGAGTGATGTAAGCTATTTTATTCGGAACATCCATATGTGATAAGGCTATAGAGCCCCCAGAAACGTGAGCGTCGGAAAACACTTTGCCGAAAGGATGCCAGAACATTATTCTGTTTTTTTTTTCTACATCTATCAAATTCCTCGAAGGCTGGCTCATATTTAATCTTAGATTTTTGCGATAATAAATCTTGCTTTGCTTCTCTCACTTCTTTATTTATGTTGAGTTGGGATTTTTGTTGGTTTTCCATGATTTTGAGTGTAGGAAGATCAGCAATTATAACATTTTGCGACGTAATTGCTGATCATTGAAGGTTTCACGGATTCTATTGTTGTTGATATGCTTGTAGATGAAAACATGCGATTGATGTGGGTCCCATCTGTTTGAGCTGTTATTGGTAATTTCGTATGGCGTAAGATTTGAAAGTGGTTCGATTCGATGTAAAGTTTGATGTGTGCGTATGTATATATATATATATATATATAAACTATTTGTCATAAGGACAACCGCAGGATTTCGCCGGAATCGGGTGCTAATCTGAAAATTTGCACCCGATCCCAG
>JAAAKG020131635.1:0-14670 GCA_010014905.2 Druon quercuslanigerum | reverse complement strand
TCAGCGACCCCAAAAACATAAGGGTACACTGGTCTCGCTTCTGGGACAGACCACTTTTTTTTGTGGTGCTGTGTAATTGGAACACAATCACAATTGAAAATGCAATTGTAAGTTGAAATAAAAAAGAATACTTTTTTACTTAAAAAGACAACTTTTCAAAAAAACGCATGAATTTTCTAGCGAATACTTTTATTTCCTACTTCTACAATATACACTATAAATTTTAAACCAAAAAGATTCATTTTCTACCAAACTGTTGAATTTTCAAGTAAAAAAGATGGTTCTGAACAAATTTGAAATACAATGTCCAAGTTATAAAATGTAAGAAGTAAATTTAAAATAGTTACTCAGAGATGAACAATGTAAAACAAGAAAGAGAAAATTATCAATTGCCTTACAGATGGATGAAAAAAATTCAATTAAATTATTGACCAAAATTTGAGTATAGAAGGGAATAATTTTACATCTATATAGATTTATTTACATACATGAATTTTTCATATCTTTGAAAAGTAAAAATCAATAAAGAGTTATTATTATTAGGAGAGTTATTATTTTTCAAAATTACACTCAACTTTTAGTTAAGTCAAAGCTCAGTTATTTCAACGATCAGATATATCAAAGCGGACCGACCAGTTACTTCACAATTCACATCCCCACCACTTAGCAACACGTCACACTTAGCGTCACACTCGTTCATATTCTCTGCCCCAATAGACATTGGTGGGATAAGGGGAATTTGACGTAACCGAACTGTTTTCTTTTCAACGGCTTTGACTTAACTAAAAGTTGAGTGTATCTCGCATAATTTTTATTGAAACATTAGAAATATGCTCTTTGCAAAGAAAAATTAAATTCAGCCAAAGTTATTAGACATAACTGTTCTAAAAAAAATTAATCTTAAATTTCTTTTCGTAGATTGCAGTTTGCAGTCTGACGGGAATCCTTACAGCGAACTTAATCCTGGTCCTCCTGCTTTTACTGGCAAACAACACATGCCAGACCGGACTTTTACAGAGGAGTCTTCTTTTCGTGCCAGGTCCAGATCTCCTGCTAACAGGCATACTTCTATTGAAGTACTTGGATATTCAATTGGACAACTTGGATATATTCGGCTCATTTCTCGCGCAAACCAGGACCTTCAATTCGAATTTCGAAGTTATTTTTATGCAGGTGGTAAACCAATTAGTTGGAGAACAGATGGAAAGAACTATAGTCCCGTGCCAAAACAGGGACATATTGTATTAACAACATCCAACGGTGATATTTTTGCAATATTAGCGTATAGCGGGCTTCTTCGCGGAATATATAGAAGAGATAGCACTCATGCGCGAATAAAAATGAATATGATAAGTGGCGCATTAGACAATATGACCCCAGCTGAAATTAGAGATTGTCCAGTAGGCAAAACACACCCAATCTTCCCAAACAGTTTTATTAAATCCTTTGCAAATTACGATTCACTACGATCTGAACATAATCCTAATGACCAAATTATGTCTGGTTCTTCTTCTTTAGCTAGACAACATTCAGATGTCCAAATATCACGTGAGGATCTTCTTAACCGTGCCAGTTACGTTTCGCCTCTTGGCAGCATTCCTTCTGGCCGAATACTTGGATGTCCGATTGAACAACTTGGATATCTTCGGCTTATTCCTCGCAAAAATCAGAACCAGCGATTTGAATTTCGAAGATATGTTTTCCCCACAGATAAACCAATTCGAATGCGAATAGATCGGATAACCCAGGTGTTTGGGACAAACCAAGAATATATTGTATTATCAACATCTAATTGTGACGTTTTTGCTATACTGGATAACAGTGGAATTCTTCGTGGAATATATAGCACAGATAGAACTCACCCACGAATGAAAATAAATATGATAAGCAGCGCAGTTGATATTTTGACTCCGGATGAAATAAGGGATTGCCCAATAGGCAAACGGCACGCAATCCTCCCAAAGAATTTTTTACAAGTTTTTGTAAATCATGATTCACTACAGTGCAATCATTATACCAATGACAAGCGTAATCCAGTTGAATCTTATTCTGCCAGGCAATATTTCCTTAACCAGACTTCTCATCAGGAGCCTTCTCTTCGTTCCAGGCCCAGGTCTCCTCCTGGCAGGCCTCCTTCTCATGAGGTTCTTGGATATCCACTTACAAAACTTGGATATGTTCGTCTTATTCCTCGGGCAAATCAGAACCGGCAATTCGAATTTAGAAGATACGTTTTCCCTGCCCAAAAGCGAATCCAGTTAATGTTAGAACATGGTAAATTTGGATGCGTGCCAACCCGAGAACACATTGTATTGTCAACTTCTAATAGTGACGTTTTTGCAATACTAGAGTATACTGAGATTCTTCGTGGAATATATAAGGTAGGAAGAACACATCCAAGAATAAAAATAAACATGATAAGCGGTGCAGTTGATGAATTGACTGCAACTGAAATTAATGAATGTCACGTAGGAAATAATTACCCAATCTTCCCTCGTTGGTTTAATAAGTATGTTTCAAACGAAGATTCTCTACAGTATGCGTATCATTAATATCAGTTTTCTGACCCGAATTTTTTGAAAACACAATATTGCAAGAAATTTTAAAGGAAGATAGAAAAATAAAATAAAAATTTCTGATTTTATTTCCATTTAAAAATGTACTTTCTTAATAAAAATATTTCGATTACTGATTACATAGAGTAACGTTAAATTAAATATGTTTTTTTTTGAAAAATTCTTTTTATTGAATTTACAAGCTTTCCTCTTCTAATTATCTTTTGTACTAAATGCACAGGGTGTGGAAAAGCGAAAATTGATGGATAAGCGATATGATTTGTAATTAAAAAATTATAATATCAAATAAAATTGTAATATTATTATCTGTAATACTATTGTCTGTAATTCAGTTATAAAGAAACATTTTGACAATGAAACTACTTGCTTTTATTTAAAATGTGAAATAGATCGACTTAATATTTAGTATTTTTTTATTCATAATTTTTTTTTAAATTAGGAAATAGCATCGTGATGAAGTTTCATCCTTCCCGTAAAAACAATCCATTTGAAGACAAAGTGGAATGCTTACATTTTCAGTAAAAAAATTGTTTTTTAATTAGAAAAAAAATTCTGATAAAAGAAGTAAAATCTTTCACCAATAAAATAACGTTTTGACAACCTACTTAAACTTTCAACTAAGTAGTTCCAATTACGTTCCAATAAGTTTAATCTAAAATTAACAAATTTAAATTTAAAATTAATTTTTAAGCAACAAAAAAGCCTCAAATCATTGATCAATAAAATAAAGATGCAGTGAGGCAATTTAAGTTTCATCGAAAAGGAGTATTTTTGGTGTAAATCAATTTGCAATTATTAAAAAAATGTATGTTACACCATTCGATTGTTACACCAATCTAGCAACAATTACAGGTAAAAAAGTCTGAATTTTTCAAAAATTTTTTAGAGGTTATATTCCTGAGTGAGTAATTCCATATCTTAAACAATTCTGCAGATACCTTATCCAAATTACTGTTGCCATAGTTTATCACGAAGAGCTCACAGTACGTTTTCTGCCTCAGTAGCTAGTTTATTGTCGACTTCGTTTGAGCTTGCATTCTTTAATATTTGATTATAAAGTTTTTTTTTAGACTGCTACCTTTGACCATAAGTATCATTATAAAATGATGCTATAATTACACTCTTTTACCTTTCAAAAGAAAAACATGCATAAAATATTTGAATTTTCACTTATAGTTTTCATGATATCCACATAATTTGTAGTTTGCAGGATACAAATAGTACAGGCATACAAAGAGGGACTTTCTTTCGTTCAGAGAAAGATTTTTTTTAAAACTCATTATTTTACTTTTTTATGACGCTCATACGTACACTAAGATAAATTTTTGGTTGTCCGAACAAAAGTTTGATTGCATTATTCAAAATTTTTGTTTACTATAGAAGAAATAAAACCGTTTTATTGAGCTAATCAAATAGTTTTGTTGGAGCTTATGGTTGAACTAAACGAAAAGTTTGTTACGCACAACAAAACTTTTTGTAGATCTAACAAACTTACTTATTTCAATTAACTTTATATTTGTTAGTTTAAAACACCGATTTTTTAGTCTTGAATAAAATACTGTAGACTTTACAAAATAGTTTTGCTGAACGAACTAAATATTGTTATTCACAACAAAATTATTCTTTGTCGAGCAAACTAATCTTTGGTAGAGTGAACAAGATAGTTTTTGTTAAATTAATACCATTTTTTTAAGTAGCTATTATTTTTTAAGGGATAAGTGTATTTGGTAAATAAAACATCAAATATTTTCTGTATGAGAAAAACAATAGAAGGAGACAATGGTAGGGCCCATTCATTTCAAATCTGATGTGTCGCAGCTTCAGCTATCCTAATGTTTTTTGGAAACAAACACAACTCTTTTTTCAAATTTATTTTCTATCATAGAACTAAAAATAATATTAACGATCAAAATGCAGAGAGGTGATTTTTGCTCAAATCCTTTATATCAAGAAAGTGTTTAGCTGCTCGTCATGAATCAAAAGAGAGCGCAAGCGCAGCTGCGTCTTTGGTACGTTTAACAAAATTCTTTGTCACTACTAAACAAACCTGTTTTGTTTCTGGGACATTATTTTTTTCCTTAGTGTAGCATCCTAAATGAAAAAAACATATCTTGAACGTCAAACAATTTTATTGCGATTTCTGTTGTATGTTCTCGAATTACATTAATCATATTAACAAAATTTAATTCAGAATAAAGTACCAGGACGTTTATTCCAAAAAATTAGATTATACTCTTATAAAATTCCGCAATTGACAGTTTATTTTCTATGTGTAATATAGAAGGTAATAGTTTATTATAATTTTCTGTACGTAGTTTGAGAAGAAACACAAGAAAAGCTTGCATCACTAAAGGAGATTTACTATCACGCAATGAAGTAATTAAGGTTTTTTTTAAGAAGATTTTTCCAAAAAAACCACAGACGAAACAGTACATTATTTTTCTAAACGTCTAAATTATTCAATTTTGTTAATTAAATTTAAAGCGGTCAAGGCCTTCGTCATAGTTTAGATTTTTAGAATATGATTTGTACTACTGGTGTAACGCATGAACGACTATTGCTGAATAGAAACAAAGGAAGATTGCAAAGTTACATGGCACATTTGCCGACGAGAATCAAGAACAAGAAATAAATAACAAAAATTAATATTTAATTTTTTTAAGAAATACATAAATTTCAAGCAAACAATATCAACTTTTTAGAAAGCACTAGAATAATCAATTTGCAAAGGAAAAATGTTAAGGTCGTGGCTAGATCAGTAAGATGGGAAAGGGGCTATTTTTACTGAAATTTCGGTTCGTATAGTTGGATTTTTCGATAAGAGTAGACACTTAATGTTTGGAATCTCAAGTCTATTTTTTCAATTTAGCTCGCTATGGAAAAAATCTGTTCTCTTTAGGCTTCAAAAAGTTTACCAAAATAAAATCTAATCTACTAATTTCTTCGCAAGTTGTCGTGTTGAGAAACAACAACGTAGGAAGGAAACCAAATTGAAAACCATTACTTCTTAATCAATGGGTTCAAAATGGTCGAATTTTGAAGAAATTAGCAACAGGTAAATTTCACACAAAACAAATTATTATATATAATAATCACAATAGAAAATTTAAAATTGTATAGTTATCTGTAAAGGACAATCTTGAAACTACTAACGTCTTTATCTTACATATATGTGTGCCAACTGCTACTTGTGTATATATTTGTACTCCGATGATGCAATGAAATTTTTCGTAAATACAATTTTCGATCAAATTATTTACTGAAGCAATAATCAATTTTTGTCTACTTTAAGACAAGCTTCTAATAATACAATAGCCATTTAAAAATTAAAAAATTGTAATTATCTGGGTTTGAAGCTTGAAAGCTCAGCCCCAAAAAGTTCTAGTTTTAGTTCTAATTTGATAATGTAGAGAATTGGAAACTGCATCCTGATATTCTTCGAAATTTTTTTGGTTGGAAAGCAAGTGTCATGAAGCAGGGGCCCACATTTTTCTGTCGACCCCTGATGACTTTCATTGAATGGGACTCCTGAACTTTTGCCCAGGCATTGACGCCCTTTTCCGACGAATATTTATTACGAATTTTACGAGAAAAAGAAAACTCACCTCTTTCTTGAAGGTTAAAGATAATTACAGATCCTTACCGTTACACTTTGGAATTCGAATCGCTTCAATGTCTTCATCAGAACTGAATATAATACAGTTGTACATTTTTGTAATTTTAAGCAAAGTTTTTATTATTATCTCTCGTATGAAGACAAATGCTCTAAAATTTTTTGACTGATTTGTGGAGCTTTGAACCCAGATGGTTACAATTCTCTCGCCGATAGTAAGGTGGTCCCTACGTTTCTTCCTGAAAACAAACACTTATAAATAGTGTCCATCTTCTACCCGTTGGTACATAATATACCGTCGAGCTTATCAGATAGAAATTACTTTTTAACCAGGTAGTGGAACCTAAGAATATTAATTTTTGCATTCCTCACCAAACAGTTAAATTTACGAACAAAGTGTTGAATTTCCGATTAGGAAGGAAATAAGCAAAAATATAGTTAATTTTCTAATGAAGTAGTTGAATTTTTTGAATTAATTAGATGAATCATAAAGAATATAAATTAATTTTCCACCAAAAAAAATTACTTTTTACGAATAATTGCTGAACTTTTAATCAAGAAGTCAAATTTGTAACCTGCAAAGACATTTTCTGCAAAACGATCGAATTTTTAAAAATGTTAAAAATTATTTTCAAAATATTCATTTCAAATTGATTAGCTTCTAAAACAAACAAAAGCAAAATGGTGAACTTCCTTAACAATGAATTTAAAAATTTTAATTAAAACAAAAATTAAGCTGACTATGGCGAACGTTATACTAGCCTTTCTTCACTTTTACTGGCATAAAAAATACACCTGATCGGCTCATTTCCCGCACAAATGAGGGCTTTCGAATCGAATTTCAAAGTTACATTTTCGCAGCTGATGAACGAATTAGTCGGCGGGAAAATGGAAAGAGCATTCGTCGCGGGTCAACCCTAGAGCGTATTGTATTATCAGCATCCAATAGTGACATTTTTGCAAAATTAGAGTTTTTCCGAGAGTAACAATAAACATGAGAAGCGGCGCAGGTAATTATTTGCCAGAAGAAGAAAAAGGGATAGTCCAGTAGGCAAAAGCTACCCAATCTTCCCACATACTTTTACTCGAGCTTTCGCGAATTACGATTCACTACATTTCGAAAAGAATCCCAATCTAATCAATCCTTCTGCTCGAGTTTTTGGATATACAATAGAACAGCTTGGATATCTTCGGCTTATTTCTTCCCAAAATCAGAGCCAGCGATTTGAACTTTGAAGATAATTTTTCCTACTGATAAAGCAATTCGAATACGAATTGGTCGGACGAACTATGCGTTTAGACCAACCCGAGAATATATTGTATTATCAACATCCAATGGTGATATTTTTTGACTATGGGATTATAGGGGGATTCTTCGTGGAATATATACGACAGGTAGAACTCGTTCGCAAATAAAAATAAATATGATCAGCGGCGTAGTTTGTAACATTATCTTCCTATTAACCGGGGATTATTTTTGTCTTTTACAACATTCTCTAGATATTTATTATTTCAGTTGACTGTTTTTAAAAAAAGATCCTAAAAGTTACTAGAAATTAGATTAATTTTTGGTAATAGTAGTATGACATTTGAAACTTATCTCAATGATATTTATTTTCATTGAGAGGTTTGTTTAATTTGAGTTTACTTTTTCCTGCGCAGTAAATTGCAACCAACAATGTAAATTGGTTCTAATACTGAAAGGACCTTAAAACAAGCCCTAAACATTATATAACTAAAAATGAATAATTTAAAGAACAGCAGTTAAGTTAACCCACGAAAATTCTTAACCACTTTTTTTCTGTAATATACGATGGACTGTGAGTTCGCTTAAGGGAGATATGATTGCGTATTTTAAATTTTAATAATTTTGTTAAAAAGAACTGGATTGGATTCTCCTCCAATATAATTAAAAAGCAAAACAAGAACTTTCTTTGCACGACGAGGTCTTTATCGTTAGATAAAGTGCAAATTTGTTACAAATTCCATTCTAGCACTTCTTGTTTTTTTTAAGAATCAAACTAAACATGCCCATTAAAATTTCACTAGCTAGTGCGACCATGCACAAAGAGGTCTTTATCGTAAGAAAAAGTTCAAAGACGTTACAATAATGTCGCCCAAATCATGTGATAATTTATTAAAATTCCCTCACTAAATGCCAACATGCACTATAAGGTCTCCACTGAACATGGAGTTCAAAGTCATTAAATTCATGCATGTTCTAAATAGAATTAAATTTCCCCGAAATCACTTCTACTACGCTAATTCAAAATGAATCAGGATAGTATTCTTGAAGTTAGGTTGCTAATGATGAAGGAGAATGCTCAGAACTAGCGTTCCTTCAATAACGTCCCTCTTTAACTTTATAACTCTGTCCTAAGTGACAGGTAGCCAGAGAGACCAAGAGAGTTGCTTCCTCGTAGATCTTTGGATTAGAAGAGAGACCTGGTACCGATATCGGGATCAATATATAAGGTACCTTGGTCCCATCCCCACTTATTAGCTGATGGCGCACGCAATCGATCGCATGATTGAACGATTCGTCGAATCCTCCCGTAGCTCTACTAGGATGTTTACTTCCGAGTCAGAGGCGTATCAATGTAAATGTTCGCCCGTATCTTTATTATTTTATTTAAATTATGAAAATAAGATGGACCGTCTCAAGTTGATAGTTTGACTCCGGATGAAATAAGGGATTGTCCGTTAGGCAAAAGTCACCTAATCTTCCTAAGCAGTTTACTTAAAAGATTTTGAAGATTATGATTCCTTGTAGTTCGGACGAAATCCCAATAGCGACCGTAATTCTGGTTCTTCTTTTGCTAGGCAACATTTACCTCAGCGAACTTCTCGTCGAGGCCTCCTCTTCGTGCCAGGTCTAGGTCTCTTGCGCACAGGCCTGCTTCAGATGAAGTACTTAAGTATGCACTTGGAAAACTTGGATATATTCGTCTAATTCCCCAGACAAATCGGACACAGCAATTCCAATTTATAAGATGCATTTTTCTTGCCGGTAAACGAATTCAACTATTGTTAGAGCATAGTAAATTTGTGCCCATACCAATTCGAGAACATATTGTATTATCAACATCCAATGGTTAACTTTTTCGCAATACTAGAGTTAGTGTAACATTAATTCAATTTATTTTCCATAGATATGCCATTGTATAATGGTTTCTTTCTTTATGTGTTTCTAAAAATCAGGGAAAAGAACTTTTCAACACAAAAAGTCACTTAAATTCAAAATAATAATTTATTAGCTGGACGCTCCCCCAACCCTTCCTACAAATAAAATAATAAAAAGAAGAACAAATAATGATATTTCACAGAGACTCGAGCCCTCGCATTCTCCTTAAGCCGGTAAATGTAGGTGACAGAAATTTTCACTGTTAAAACTATACTTCCATTTTGTTTGAGCGTCACTTTTTATCGTCCTGTTATAAGATCAAATTGTCTTGTTTTGATGTCAACGTTTGTACTATTTTAATTAACTAACCTCAGATTAAAAAGTCGTACGTATTCGCAAAATAAAATAGTGAACAGAAAGTATTGTTTTAATTGCTTGCAACTTTATGCTTAACAGAAACTGAAAACATTTGAAACAAAAAAACTTTGATGCTCACTTCGATCCTGCTTTGATCCAAACAATTTGTACAAAAACGTCGTTTAGTGGCATCAGAATTAGGCGGCTTTAGAATAGAGCCGCCCGAGACTATATTTTTGAAGGACTATTGCAGTACCGAAGACTAGCCCTTAAATGATACTTTTTTACCGTTTTAATTTAAATATTGTGCAATAATTATCTACTCACTCATATTGTTGTAAATTTAATAACTGCTTACCTAAAACAGAAAAGAGAAAGAAGAAATTAGTAGCAGGTCTTATATAAGTCTTAAGCGTAATTTTCATATATAAATTTATTTATAATTTTTCCATCAAGGCAGAATGAACAGAACGAAAATTTCGAACTTCTACAAATTAATTATTCCAGCAACTTACAATAAAATACTTAAATTTTCCCCAAAGTGTTAAATTGTAAACTATAAAGTTTGCCTGATGAGTGTAGTGTTACGTTACCGGAATGTTGTATGAGAAAACCAATTTATTGAATAAAAGTCTGACCGTGTGGTTTAGAAATTAGAAAAATATTATTATTTTTCCCAATCGTCGAAAAATTTTTATTTAACATTCCCGTACGCAAATTATGAGTCTTGAGGCTTATTTCTTTTTGCACTTGGAACAAATAATAAAAAAATAGTACTAGTACAAATTCTTTGTTAATTTTAAGTAAGAACATTGCAAACTTATTTTAAGAAATAATATCGGAATTTCGAAGTGAATTCCAGAATTCTAGAATTTTTATTTTCAACCAGAGGAGAATTATTAATAAAATAAATTTTTTAACAAAGTAGTTCAATTTTAAACTGGAAGCCGAAGCTTTTTCTCTGTTGTTTCAAAATGTTAGAAGAAGTTATCTTTTGGCCCATTTT
The DNA here is from genome assembly GCA_010014905.2 of Druon quercuslanigerum. Lineage (NCBI taxonomy): Eukaryota > Metazoa > Arthropoda > Insecta > Hymenoptera > Cynipidae > Druon > Druon quercuslanigerum. Next base: position 3,994 of record JAAAKG020131635.1, on the reverse strand, counting down.
TCTTTTTGTGCGCATAGTTTGAAAAAAAAATGAAATTTTTAACATTCGTTAAGATCAAAACATTATTAGAGATTATCAATTTCATCAGTTTCATACATCGAAGCTTTTTCTAGAAAATGGAATTTCTTATTTGGAAAAGCATTTTCGAATGCCAATTACATTTAATAAAAATAAATAACATAATTAGAATAATAACCATTACGTTTCTATGATTCGATACATAATAGTCGCGATTTTTCAACAAATTTTCCATTTGTTGTACAATTTTCAATCAAAGGTAGGTGAGAGTTCATTAATGTTAACAAAAGCGATTGTTAGAAGATCTTTGTTCAAAAAAATATAATTTTAAAATTAGTGGCTTGATAATTAATGAGATTTAGAAAAAAAATTGTTTAAGGAAATTATTGTTGTTTGGGACTACCTTTATCTATACTAATCCCTAGTAGTTGTGTGTTTTCGATCATTTTTACCTTACTGTCCTTTTTTACTTAGTGAGGTGATAATTAATTTAAGTTAACAAAAAAATGGTTTAAACCATTTAATATTGTTTATAACAACCTTCTTCTAGATAAGTGCCGGAAAGTTCGTGTTTTTTCAGTAACATTAGAGGTTCGTCGAATTCAAGAATTTCAAGCAATTCACGAAATTCATAATATTTGCGAAATTTGCCGAAATGAAGGAATTCAGGAAATTTATGAAATACGCGGAATTCATAAAATTCACGGAGTTCAAGAAATTCATCGAATTCAAGCTATTCATTGAATTCAAGCAATTTATCGAATTTAACAATTTTAAGAAATTCACGAAATTCATAAAATTCGCAAAATTAATAGAAATGAAGGAATTCAGGAAATGCATGAAATTCGCGGAATTCATAGAATTCACGAAATTCAAGAAATTCACGCAATTTAAAAAATTTACGAAATTAACGTAAGTCACGGAATTCGTGGAATCCACAAAATTAAAGAACTTCACGGAATTTATCGAATATAAGCAATTCATTGAATTTAAACAATTTATTGAATTCAAGAATTTCAAGAAATTTACGAAATTCATGAAATGCACGAAATTCATGGGAATGTATGAAGTTCGCGGAATTCAAGAAATTCGCGGAATTTGCGGAATAAAACGGCGTCACGGAATTCATCGAATTAGGCAATGTATTGAATTCAAGAATTTCAAGAAATTCACGAAATTCATGTACATGAAGGAATTCAGGAAATTTACAAAATTCATGGACTGGAAGGAATTTAGGAAATGTATGAAATTCGCGGAATTCATTGCATTTACGAAATTCAAGATATTCACGGAATTCAAGAAATTTACGAAATTAACGTAAGTCGCGGAATTCGCGGAATTCGCGGAATAAAAGGAATTCACAGAAGTCATTAAATTCAAGCAATTAATTGAATTCAAGAAATTCATCGAATTCAAGCAATTATTCAAATTCAAGAATTTCAAGGAATGCACAAAATTCATGGAAATCAAGGAATTCAGGAAATGAATGAAATTCGCGGAATTTGTGGAATTCACGGAATTCAAGAAATACATAAAACTTACGAAGTTAATGGAAATAAAGGAATGTAGATGTATGAAATTCACGGAATTCATAGAATTCAGAGAAGTCAAGAAATTTACGAAAATAACGTAAGTCACGGAATTAGCGGAATAAAACGGCGTCACGGAATTCATCGAATTTAGGAAATGAATTGAATTCAAAAATTTCACGAAATTCATGGAGATGAAGGAATTCGGGAAATGTATGAAATTCGCGGAATTCATTGCATTTACGAAATTCAAGATCTTCACGGTATTCAAGAAATTTACGAAATTAACGTAAGTCACAGAATTTGCGGGATTCGAGAATTAAAGGAATTCACGGAATTCATCGAATTCGAGCAATTATTCGAATTCAAGAATTTCAAGGAATGCACGGAATTCATGGAAATGAAGAAATTCAGGAAATGTATCAAATTCGCGAAATTCAAGAATTTGCTGAGGTAAAGGAAGTCATGGAATTAGTCGAATTCAAGCAATTCATTGAATTCAAGAATTTCGAGGAATTCACGAAATTCATTAAAGTCACGAAATTTACCGAAATGAAGGAATTCGAGGAATTCGCCGCATTAATGTAAATCACGGAATGAATGGATTTAATGGAATTCACGCAATTAGCTGAAGGTGTAGAAATCACGAAATTAATGCAAATCATGGAATTCGTGAATTTTATGAATTCGTCGAATTTCGTGAATTCCAAAAATTCTGTGAATTCCTTGACTTCCTTGAATTCCGTGAATTCCGCTAATTTGGAAATTTCTTCAAACTGCCTGAATTCCTTAAATTTCATGAATTCCTTGAAATTTCTTTCTTTGCCAGGATCAAGTGTCTTGAGAAATGATTTACATTTTTTTAAGTTTTGTTTCTACAGGTTTTGAGATATCCAGCTCAAGTATAATACAGAAGTGTTACCGGCTACTGAATCTGTATGGTAAAATTCTAATATATGTGAACTAGCATACCAATGCCAGCTTTAGAAAACTGAAACATTATGGATTGTAGAGTTTACCTTACGTTTTAGAAATAAACTTCCAAAACATGTAGTGGAAGTTTGCAACAGAAATTTTGAACAGTGTGGTTTCAAACAGGCTTAGTGGAATCTCAAAAATTTGAAAAGATTTCCTACAATGCAAATTTCGTCATATTTAAAGGGATTTGACAAGATTTCATTGGATGACTTTATCTTGAAATAGCAAATAAATTTTAATTTTATATTTGTCATCAGTACAGTTTCATTCGATAGTTACGAATTCGCAAGTCACATGAACAGCTTATTTAATCAGATAAGAGTAATGATAATGATGAAAATAATAAAACCCAGTTATTCTAGAACGTAAAATGTCCTATAACTTGTGAGACCTATGAAAGACTGTTAAGTACATTATTTATTCAAGGATTGAAACGTTTTTCTCTACATTGAAAAAGCGAGGATGGCTTATACTTTTATTTACATTTTGGTCGTCATCCTTGATTCTACTGGTAAACATAATAATATATTCATAATTTGTTATATATGGCTAACCTATTTGCAATGCGAAGTCGGATCAAAATTAATTTAACAAATTTAAACTACAATGTGTTGTGGTTCTTAAGCTTTTCTTTCTACCTTTCACCAATGCCATCTAAGATGATTCACATTTTGTTCTTTCTCAAATTTTCGTACTCTTTCCCTTCCCAATTAGATCGAATAAAAATGAAAATACACTCGAATTTCAATTTAAGTACTGTTTCGATTCTGACCTTCGACAGTCTTGCAATGTTGAGCAATGTGACGCACTTATCCAGATAGGCCGTTAGGGTACTGCGCTTCATTGCTATTCTACTCTTTTGGGGTCGTCCATAAAAGACGTCCGCAAAATTTCCGGCGTTTTAGACCCTCCCTCCCTGCTTTTCCGATGTTGTCCAATTTCTACCCCCCCCCCCAGGAAGTCCCAAACGCGCGAAGCGCGAGCCAAATGTATTATGTAGCGCGCAGCGCGAGAACGAACAGTCGCGCGCCCTAGGCGCGCTCAAGCTTGGGCGATGCAGGAAAATTCGAGTATTAATGGGAAGTCAGATTCTGAATTTTTACTTTATTCATCATGAAGAAATTATAATTGCTTAAAGCCCTCGTGAATACTTAATATCATCTTCTTCATCTCAGAATATATGAACACGTGTCATGGAAATCTTTAACGAAAGGTTTTCGAGGCCAATCGGCAATGAAAGTTATTTTTGGAAACAATGAAAGGTTTTTTTTTATTATTAGCACTGGATACAGAATATTGGACCATCTGTTATTACTAAATGGTCTTTCCTGGGACCGCTGGATGGCGCTGCAATCGCATGAATCACCGCGAGAGAATTCGAAATCGCCTATATATCATCAGACAGAGGACGTCCGAAAATGGATTGACCCCCCCCCCCCCTTCTTTTTAAGTTTCGTCCAATTTTGACC
>JAAAKG020131624.1:0-14670 GCA_010014905.2 Druon quercuslanigerum | reverse complement strand
AAGAATAAGGAAACGGAAGTCGCCTAGATTAGAAGCTTAAAGATTGTAAGTAATGGATATGTAATAGCATAAGTAGATTAAGATGCGTTTGCGTTCTCATTCTCTTTCTCTCGCTTGCACATGCACTCTCGCTTTCGACTGCTCGCTCGAGTTAAGGAACTAGATAGATATAAGACTTTATATAAATAGTTGTAAATATTTGTAAATATTAAGGTTGAAATTTTCTTTTTTTTTGCTTAATATGCAAGCAGAAATATTGTAAGGAATGGAAGTCATGTAAACCCTTAGGGGACACATTATGAATAAAGAAGAAATAAGAATGAATTTCAATTCGATGGGATTCATATATTTAAATTTTGAATTGTAAACCTAGAATTCGATTTGTAACAATTTAATAATCATAAATAAGTTGAAAGCGTTCGAAATTCAAAACTGTGTTTTTCAATTGGACAATACCTAAATGAAGCAATTTCAGATTGAAATTTTGAAAACAGAATAATTTTTAAACGTTAAAAATTGAAATGTTTGTAGATTAGAGTTTTAAAAATGAGATCTATAAAGATTCAAAACTGATAAGGTTAATTTTCAATTCGATGGGAGTAGTATAGCTAAGCCGGTTCTCGAGATAATCACCTGGTAAAACAGTTACCGGTAATTTGTCGACAGTCGGTAACTCAGTCGGTAAGATAGGGAACTGACATGGGTTCATGGTTAAGTAGACAAGGTGTGTCCCTGTTTTACCGAAAGAGTCCACTAAAAGCTTTTTATGTAGGTAGCGCACGGGGGATCTGGGATTCCCCTGATTTCTGTACGTCTCTAGAAATTTCTAGATTTTCTGCGGCGCACGCGGGATCGGGGATTCCGCTGTATATTGTACGTCTCTAGAAATGTCTAAATTTTCTGCGTCGCACGTGGGATCGGGGATTTCCAAGAATTCTGGTCGGTAAACAAGGATCGAAATTTCTAGAAGGCTGGAATGAATTCGCAGTTCGCTCAAGGAGATGGGTTTCTACAATGTCGATCGAGATACCCTAGTTTTATTCAAATGGGATCGGAATTCCTCTGAGTTGTTGAACCCATTAAAAACATAGTTGGGGATTCTCGAAGCATATATAATAAGCATAGTTATCCTTCCGCATTCTTAATTGATCCCTAAATTCTACTAAATTCGGTGAATCTTGACCTTTCTTCCTTCTGCCTACTTGTTGCGCATTTGGCGTTACGCGATCAATACGAGAGTTTTCCGGAGGGAGAAACCTTCCTGTATCCCTAACTTGATTCTTGTTGTCTGAAAATAATAATTTCTTTTCGTCTGAAAGAATCTGGGATTCCCCTGATTTCTGTACGTCTCTAGAAATTTCTAGATTTTCTGCGGCGCACGCGGGATCGGGGATTCCGCTGTATATTGTACGTCTCTAGAAATGTCTAAATTTTCTGCGTCGCACGTGGGATTATACTATACTGATTATACAGTCTTGCTGGTATATATACGTTGAACAGTTTTTCAATAAAGTTCTTGTATTTGTTGTTGTTGACTTTGACTTGTAACTTTGACCTATTATTATTTATACGTAAAATGTTTATTTATTTAGTGCTAAGGGAAACGAAATCGCGCGAAATTTAAAAATGCAACTCAACGATGCATGAATAAAGTCCAACGTTGAAAATGCAGTCCAACGACATCTGCAATTCTCCACCGCTGATAGTAAGCGATATTAAGATTTAGAATTCAACCCAACGATGTTTGTTATATTTACCACCGTAAAGAATGACACCGAATTAAATTTAAAATGATCTTAATTAACTCTTAACTAACTATGTAGGTTTAAATAAATCTTCACTGGATGTAAAATTAAATATTTGGTTTATTCAAGAAAAAATACTAAGCCTAATTTTACAAGGGAAAATCTTAAGCTATAATATGACAAAATTAGACGTAGTTAAAACATAAATTCGCAACGGTTATGAAAGTCTTAGAGCGTTGTATTGCTTATGGAAGTATCCGTAGTATCACTTCTTTCAGTTGTAACATCATCATCATCATCATTGACTCTGCTTCCAGAGTAATGCTTGATAGTCGGCTGATCCTTAGAAGACAAGAACCAGGTCTTGAGAGCAACAGCATTTCGAACTGCACAAGAAGCATTCCAGCGTTGAAGGTGGTGGCTACACCTTTTACAAACATGGTTGTAGAATTTTTTCAACGAAGGACAGCTCAGATCTTCCAGATCAATTACATTTTGTAGAAACTAGTCCAACCACTAGCATCACGTAGTGTATCTCGAATTATAAGCCTTACTTCTTCGTATGGCATGTCACCGGAAGTCCATTCTAGACCGTAGCAATTGCGCGTCAGCCACAAGTTTTCACTATTGTATTTTACAGGCAGTGAATCCCAGTAGCAGGGAGGTTCAAGCAGGTAGACGACAGGTTGAGGATCTTCCTGAAGCGGAATTATAGCCAACTCCTTGAAGACGAATTGATTGATGGGCTTCTTGAAGCCTTGCACGTCTGCGATGAACTCCATATCGATGAAAACTGAACTTTGTTGCCGAAATCATCTCTTTTATACCGTTTCTCCCTACTACTGTCATTGCCCCCAACACCACTATCATCTTACATAAACTTCTTCACGCTACCACTAAGTGGTTGGTACTGAATAATACGATCATGTATAATTAGACAGTAGGATGCAGCTTCAGCAGGGAAATTGTCTACAGACTCAAATTCTAAGCGGACGTCTACTGAGGCGGATAGTATTGTGAATTTAAGAAAAGCTTGACATTGGTTATGCTGCAGTGATCAAAGGGATGAGCGTGTCTTCTTCGATTAGTCTCTCTACCTGTTTGGAAGCCTAAGATAACGTAACGTGGTTTCTCCAACTGAGTTGATGGTTTAACTGTCCATATATGTCTTAAAGTGGTGGGGAACAGGGGATATTCATGCATTTCCCATGAGCGAAGACTCATAGTAATAGGCGAATCTTTTCCAATAAAGTTCAACAGCTGTATCTTGTAGTGATCTGAAGCCATCACATATGGAATCATCCACTCAACTTTGTGTATCGTAATCCTAGATTGTTCCTCCTCTTGACCTTGGATAATAGCGTTCAAGTCACTGTGTGATCTTGTCAAGATGAGTTCATACTTTGCATTTACAATGATTTTTCGATAACCTTCAGCAAAACCTAGGATCATACTGAGCGGTACAGTCACATCTAGTTAGACCGACGTTTTTGCATCGATCAATCTCAATTCCATTGAGTTCATAGCGAATTTCATCAAATAGATAGCAGATGGCGTTGCTCACTAGACTTGTAGTAGTAGTGGTTGTAGTTCCATCAGGACTTGTTAGTCTTCCGTACACGTGCAGTGAACTCTTGCTGGGTAGTATACACAAATCTTGATGCTTAGTATTTCTTCTATTTTTGTTGCAACAGAAGGAGATGACAAATGTTTTGAATGGACGCTTCAGTCTCTTTTTCCACGAGGTTTGATCTTCAGGCCAAGCTGCGTCAGAAAGAGCTCGTTCTGGGGTGTTAACGCCTTGCGTGCTACTTGAGAACTGACTTGTGTTTGGCATGTTGACTCTCTTATATAAACTCCTTTACGGTTGTACACGATACCCATTATGATGATTTAACATGTAGACGTATTGTTATAGTCTCTCCTCGGAAATTCACCAAGCCTCCGTCTGGAAGGTAAATGACGTGTGATGGTGCTTCAACGATCTTATATCCTGGTGGTACAACAGGAAAAAATGCATGAATCGTGTGCACTTTGCGCTCATTGATGTAAGCTTCCGTAGTGATATTGCACTCAACTCGTAGAGCGTTCACTCAGAGAATAGCCACAGATAGATCAGAAGTATGAGTCTTATTGGCTTTGAGAACACGTGGTGCGAATCCCAACAATCGTCCAATAGAATCGTCAGGTTGAAAGTTCACTTCATGATCACACTTTATCTCGCTGCGTAATGTGTTATTATTTGGCTTGATGTTTATTTCAAAGCCATCAACTGCTGGAGCCTTCTGGATATAACTCTCAATGTCTTCAATCTCATAGCTGCCAGTAGGTATAATCACCACTCTATCACCAGCATAGATTTTATTCTTTCCAGTGTCAACGTTAGGAATCGCATTGAATGTGAGCAATTCAACGAGTCCAAGTTCATAGTTTTTATGAGGAGAGAGTTCTATTGGTGGAAAGTACTCTTCATCTAACACAGAAGAGTTTCCTGTTATCGTGAGAGTAAATGACTCATCCATGATGGTATTCTTCTTTATACTGACTCTATTTAGTTCATAACACAGTCTTATATAGGCAGCATTTATCTTTTATATGCACCTGTTCACATAGAAATTTTAAGCACAAGTGTCCACACTCAATACTGTCATAGTCCTGATATCTGTCATGATTGCACTTTATTACACTACCAACACCGAGATAATCTACAAGATCCGATGGCGGACGAAGATTACCGAAACTGTCAAAGTATAGGACATTATCACCTATCTTTCTATAACTTACCCAGTGTGAACCAGGGCTGTCAATATCATCAAGTTTGACAATAGCTGATTCAATTTTGTTAGGACCCTTCAATCTTAGTTGATTACGCATAAATACTCTATGAAAATGAGGACGTTTTAGAGCTTTGGCATACTTAAACAGATCGGTATCAGTGAGTGCATGGTGAGGTAGCTTCACTACAAGTTTTTTGAAATGGGCCTGAGAGAAAGTATTTTCCGATAAGGTTTCATATAAAGACCTAATCCTTTTTGTAAGGTTTTAGGCGTAGTTCTTTTCCTAGAGTAATAGCCTCCATTGAATTGTTATGACGTTTAGCTTCTGAAAGTTGTTGTTTGGCTGCGCTAGCATCGTTTACCGTCTTAGCTACACCTGCTGCTCCACCAGTGAGAGCTCCAAGTGCACTGAGCCCAGCGAAAATTGGAATCAGTAATAAAACACCACCGATTTTCGAAGGGATTGGCAGAACACGTGGATTTTTCACTTTATGTATATCGCCTACGATTTTGACAGCTTGCTCTGCACCTCTGATTACAGACTCGATGGCCACTTCTGCATCTCTGCTTAGTTTCATTGCTTTTTCAGCTGCATTTACAACCTTCTTGAAGGCTATTAGTGTATTTTTTGTAGCAGGTTTCCTCTTCGAACTAGGTGTCCTCTTCTTTGAAATGGGTTTCCTTTTCGAAATAGGTTTCCTTTTCGAAATAGGTTTCCTCTTTGAAATAGGTTTCTTGTTCAACCCCATACCGAGTTTCGCTTTGGTATTCATCACGTTAGTAATTGCCAATTCTACGGCTTTCTCGCCAATTCCAGCGTCTTTAGCAAAAACACGCTGCAAAGCTTTATTGACTAATACGCGATCTGCAGCGTTTCTGGTTGCAACGTTTTCACGATTTTGCGAATATGCAATGTCATGTTCTTTACACGCTGCGTCTAATGGATTGATGCATGGATCACCTTGAGCAAGTCATTTGGCTAACTTAATACCTGTACCACAGTGATGGTAGCCAGGCAAGTGTAACTCAAACGGCAAGTTGTTGATGACTTTTTTGATCAATCCTTTACCTCGATGATGACGGCGTGACGCTTTGTTCCCTTTACGGTGCAAAATCATTCTTTACTGTACGGAGATCAGCACGCAACTGACCTGAAAGCTATATAAGCGTCGTATTTATAGCTTCAACAACAGTTGAAGTCAAGATGCGGTTCAGGTCACAACCCGTTAAACTTCCAGTTGCCAACTTTGACGCCCTTGTTCAACAACAAAAGAAAAGCGTGAAGCGGCATGGCAGTTAACTACCAGACAGCATTCGTGCAGTGTTTTATGGCCCATCCAATGGCGGCCAAACTAACCCCTTGCTTGCTCTAATTCTACACCCCAATGGACTGAGATTCGACAACGTTTACGTCTACTTAAAATCACTCAAACAGCCAAAGTACACATTTTTGGAAAAGGTGTTGAACAAAATAGATGGCGTTGACTATTTTCCATTCAGTGAATATGAGGAAGTGGTACAACCGAGTGAAGCTCAGCCAAATTCCATCATTATATTTGATGATGTTGCATACGAGAAACAGGACAATATTCGAGCCTTCTTTTGCATGGGTAGACACGCGCATGTTGATTGTTTTCACTTGTGTCAGACCTACGCTCGTATTCCCAAACATCTCCTGATTAATACTTACATGACGTATTCTCAATTCCGAGACTTGTGCTCAGCATGTTGGAATACTGACAAATATGGATTTGTTGTAATAGACAAAGTTAGTGATCTGAATGAGGGCAGATACAGGAAAGGATTTGATTGCTTTGTTACTCTATAAATACAAGTTAGTTTGTTGTCATGCCCTTGCAAAAACTATTTGACATGAAAAATTAACCAATCAAGAGCGAAGTTAAGCAAAATGAACTATTAAAGAAATATGACAAAGAGGAGGAGATGGAATATGATAATGCTACCTTCATGACTGCTGACAGTTAAGAAAAACAAGATACAACTATGCTTCAAGAAGATGTTCCCCTTTCTCCTCCTGACCGTGTATATTCTCCTTCTTCACCTACCTCTATATTTCCATTTAAGATAAACTATCCCAACTCCTCAAAGCTCTTTAACAACCTCTTTCCCGCGCCATTCAGTACTTTCTCTTTTGATTTTCTTCCTCCCTCTTCTCCCTATTCCCTTCCTCCTCTATCTCCTGTTTTCGCGTTGAAATCTCCACCTATTATAAGTCTAATATCTTCTTTATTTTCTTTCATTATTTCTTTTAACTTCTTCTACTATTAATCCTTCTTTTTGCACTTTCCTCTCTTTCTTGTCTTTCCCTGTTATACATTCATTTCTCACTCCCATCACCATTACTCTTATTGCTTTGCCCTTTTTATTCTGCCTCTTTGAATTTTGAAATTGCCATTTTTAACCTCTCGGTAATCTTCCCCTTACTCTTTCCCATCCCTTTTTATCTAGTCACGTCTTCATTATTATTACAACATCCCATTGTGTCAAATTTCTCATAAATTCCCCGTACTTTCCAATCCTGCTATATTCCAGAAACATATCCTCCATTCTACTCTACATTCGTATTTTGTCTCTTTTTGCCTCTTACTATTGCATATTTTTCTACCTCCCGTTCCTTCCTCTCCTAGTTTTCCTGCCCCTTATTTCTTACTAACTCTTCCCTTTCTTCATCCCAATCCCACCATACTTTGTCTATCTGTATCCTCCCATATTTAACCCATGTTCTTCTTCTCTTTTTTCTTTCCTCTTCCGCTATTTTCCTTAACTTATATTGCATCCTCCTTTGTACCATTACTTCCCTCTTATCTTCCCATTTCCTTAGTTTCACTAGTACCATTCTCTCCACTCTTCGTTCTTCTCTTCCTACACTTCGCACTTCCTCTATCTCGACTTTTACATCAATCCTTTTTAGTACTTTTTCCAATCCCTTCTGCATCTCCTTCCCCTTTATTCTTATACCCTTCATCACTACGTTTCTTTTTCTTTCTTCCCTCTCTTTTTTTCTATTCTTTGTTTTTCGGATTCGTCACCGTTTTCTTCAGCCCCCTTACTATTGTCCCCCTTTTCTACCAAAATCTGCTTTTCCGGCGGTGATCTGAACATTTTTGGATATTTCAAGTTTGAACCTAAATCGTCCTTCTCTTCACTGCTTCCCCTCTCCTCTCTGTTCCTTTTGATAAAAGCCTTAATCGATCTTACGCTTTTTGCTCTTAATCTCTCCTTTTCTATCGTTATCTTGTACTTCCCCCTTGCCTTCCTTTCTTTGATCTCCTCTTTCTGTGTACTAAACACTTCCTGCTCTAAATCTGATTTTTCCTCGATGTTACAATTTTTCTATCAGACCCCGTTTCTATTCCTTGAGTAACAACTCAACCTACAGGAACATCGACAAGAATGACGAATTTTCCTCCGGCACCACAGGAGGCAAATTCAATCTAGGCCACGCCACCGACAACTACCAGCACCACAGACTGGCGAGACGTTATCCGACGAGATGGAACCCGACCATGGCTTCCCTACGGCGATCGCACCCCGATTTCTGGAACTGGTCCAGACTTACGCATTACACGCATTACAGGACCCACAACCATTCAGAGAAGCACCAAGACGTTATTCAGACGAGAAACGTCATTATATCGACAAGCAAGTACGTGAAATGCTGAGGGACGGCATCATCGAAAACAGCACCTCGCCTTTCAGCTCAGCCGTAGTTGTAGCCGGCAAGAAAGACGGAGAGTGTCGATTCTGTGTCGATTACCGGCGACTCAACATTTAAACCAAAGACGCACCACAGTGCTTACCACGCATTCATGAGATCCTCAAGGACCTAAGGAATGCAAAGGTTTTCTCCACATTAGATCTGAAGAGTGTAGTTTAGTCATAGCCCCGAAGAAGTGTAGTTTTGGGAAAACAACACTGGCCAACCTTGGACACGTCTTTGGCACCAGTGGCAACACCGCTCAACCTGTCCACATTCAAGCCATACGGGACGCCCCATCTCCACGGAATCGCAAGGCTCTACGATCATTTATAGGACTTTGCAATTGGGTGAAGGAATATATCCCAAATTCCTCGGAGACCCTTGCCCCTCTGACCGATCTTCTGTCAACAAAACGTCCTTTCAAATGGACAGAGGAGATTCAGAAACACTTTGAGTTGGCCAAGCTCGCCTTCCAAAGTCCACGCAAACTCAGCCGACCAGATCCAGACCTAATCTTCATGCTGCAAACGGACGCCCGCGTCATCTCGTTTGCCAGCGCCAAGTTCTCTGACGCGGAGTCCAGGTATCACTGCAACGGGTAGAAATGCCTGGCACTCTTCTGGGCTATAAAATGGTATCGATCTTACTTGGAAAAGGCCTTATTATTTCTCCGTACCGACAGCAAAACCTTGACCTGGTTGGAATCACGGAAAGATACTTGGGACAAGTTACATCGATGGCACCTGCTCCTGCGAGAATTCACCTTCAAGATCGAGCAGGTGCCCGGCCGAGACAACGAGTTACCCGAAGCACTTTCACGTTTTCCGGACGAAGGGGAGATATCCCCTGGCGAGTCAGACCTCTGGCGCCTTCTACCACCGACTCGAGCTAAAACAACCCACGCCCCATCGATACCTAAACTTAGCGCCGTCGGAACAACCGCACCGGATCTATTATATCGTGAGATAATTGAAACCCAGCAGGAGTATCCAGCCATTACATGGAACGCGCTACGGTGGCGGGAGCTACAAAACACCCACCGCCATACGCAGGAGGAGGAAATTTTTCTCCAAAGAAATCGTCTCACTAAATAGGGATTCTGGCGACTGGACGACCGTGATGGACAGTGGAGATTATTGGTACCTGCAGCACTACAAACACACGTCCTCTGGAACTACCACGACGCCGACCTGGCAGGACATCCCAGCAGGGAAGAGACCATACGTGCAATAAAGCGGTTCTATTATTGGTCAGAAATGAATTGCGAGATCCGTCACTACGTGGCAGGATGCCACGTATGTCTGTGCTGTAAGCCAGTACGGGGACGACAGCCCGACCACCTACGACCACGAGCAATCATTAAGGCCTGGGTCACCATCGCCAGGGCCATTCATACATTCTCGTGGTAACAGACTTGTTCACTCGATGGGTGGAGGCTTTCCTTTTAAAAATCTTGAACGCCCCTCGGATCATGAATAGTTATGGACCACTCCCACGTATCACCCCAGGACCAACCCCACAGAACGGTCTACGCCTTCATCGAGGGAACCAGCGTACCTGGGACAAACATCTACCAGATCTATTGTTTGGTCTTCGGTGTCGTACCAAAGCATCTACCGGCGTGACACCCAGCTACCTGCTACTTGGCCAGACCACGAGCAGTCCCACGAGCAGAAGATTTGAGAGACCGAGAAGAGGAAGCCCGCAACAACCAGGGTTGCTATCAGGCCAAGTATGCTGGCACCCAGGCACAGTCACGCTACTCCACGGGTGACTGGGTCTACATACCCCACCACCAACTCTCAAATAAAGCGGCTGACTTCAATGCCAAGTTGGCACTCAGTCGCCTTGAAACTTATCAAATTCTGGTACATAACGCCGGGGACGTGTGTCCTCAAAGAATGAGTCGCACAGAAAATCTACGAGAACGTGCTAATTCCGGCACCAGCACAAGCCATCGAGCTACCAGTAGCACAAGACGAGCAAAGTGATGACCCACTCATCACTCAACTAGCCGACCAGAGAGCCAGGCCAGCAATTGCCGAATGTTTCGGCGGAGCGGAACGGGCGAATCTTACCGTAGCCGTCGGAAAGAAGGAGATGGACGCTGATGCAGAATCACGTCCACCAGCAGAGATTCCTGCCTGCAAACTTGTCACGGGAAGCAGGGGCGAGGAACCGAGTGACAACAGGGAAATGCACTCACAGCCAGGGGTACCCAACAGCGTACCCAGAATCAGCGAGACTAGCAACGGACCAACCCCGCTTGCCGATGAGAGCGAGGTGCTAGGCGAGTACGTCGACGGCTATGACGACGATAAAGGAGCGCCAGGCGAGCGCCCGGATAACGCCTGGAGGCGTGACGACTTCCGACGGAGGGATCCTGTCAGCTATCGCGGCACACGACGATACATACCCCGACGCCGTAAATACATGTAAGTCTTCCTTTTGACCTTTTGTAAAGTATCTTGCACTTCTCTGTATTTTAATTAAGGGCTGCCACAATGCACCGTCTTCCTGTAAAATTAGCTTATTTTACTTTACATTTTATATTTAATTTTAGGGGCTACCCTTCGCACCCTTCACCCTTGTAAATCAGGCCGTTCAAGGGGTGTTATTATTTTTCTTTCAATGCTCAGAGTTACCTTGGGGGAAATCAAGCTCTATCCGGGAGAGGGTGGAATTGATATAGTCCGGTAGCCTAAAGTTGAGAACCATTAAGAAGGCGTCGATAAACCCTAATGTTTTCCAAAAGAAACTTGAAAATTCCTAAAGGCTTTCTTAATGGTATTTACAACAAGCTTGCTTTCACCCAAGCTATGACTCAATAAGCCGTTCTATTGTTCTATTCACGTACTGACGCGTCTGCCCGGCAGCTTTGCCGACGGAAAATTACCCAGCACGTGGGGACGCGCCGACTTAATATGAAATAGTCACGTAGATGCAAGTTCTCGAATTTGAGAATTGAAGTTTCGATAAACTGACACGAATCTAAACTCGCATCATTTCTGTAAAGGGGTGAAAATATTATTAAATTTATATTTTTGGGACTCGAATTAATTTGATTTGTACGTTTATCATTTCTTTTAAAGGGTAGAAATATTATTATAATTTTTTAAAACGGCCTAATTTGACTTCTTAGGGAAGTTACACTTAACTTTATTTCAGCGAGTATAAATAATTAGAAATTAAGTTTCTAAACCTATACTTTATTTTCACGGTGTAAATATTTATAGATATTTTAATGTTATGTTTTCGAAGCGCTTTGATTTGACACAAATATCTATTTTTAATTACAAATTTAAATATTTTTAATCTTACATTCTTAATTTACAAATCAAGATTTCCGCGACTACTTTTCGGCAAATCAAAATTTAAGAACTTTCAGAATACAAATATATTAATTTTTGCATAATATTTTAATTCGAAATATTTTTAATTTTACTTTAAAAATATTAAAATTGTAATAAAATGGAGCGAGGCGCTCGTGGTTGGAAGAAGGCAGCACATAGCGCGGTTTCCCCACCTCTCCGTTGCGACTTCATTGCCGGAGTCTGAGCCAATCAGCGGACCGGCAGCCTAACGTCGTAAACTCGACGATGTTACCCGACGAAGCCTGCATTTCTAGGTAGATCCATCCTTCTGAGACTGACGATGGGACTTTGTCCCTAAAAAACGCGGCCCTCCACCTTCGGACGTGAACGGCGCCCGATTTGACAACTCCTCGGGAGGACTGACGCCGCCGGCCGGGGCACCACAGAGAAACCTCACACATCGACAACATTCCAGATCATTTTTCCGGCAACTCTCACCGAGATACATACGCACAGGGTTTGACACAGGATTTGACGTGCCACGCTAGCAACATGCGTTAATTCCCTTTTGGCTTGCCCCCCCCTCTCTTTACTACCACCAATATCACTCACAATAGGGCTTACAAAAGAATTTAATTTTCAAATATTTTCAACGATTAAATAAGGCTAATTTTAAATTCAAGGGGAGTAAATTTTAAATTGTAAACATGGAAGTTTATTTGTAAAAGTTTAATAATAATCAATAAATTAAGAGCGTTCAAAATATAAAAGTATGTTTTTTATTGGACAATCTCTATATGAAATTATTTCAGATTGAAATTTTGAAAACAGAAAAATTTAAAAACGTCGAAAATTGAAATGTTTGTATATGAGAGTTTTGAAAATGGGATCAATAAAAATTCAAATCTGATTAAAACGTTTAAAATTACATTATTAAAAATTTTCAACTATTAAATAAGAATAATTTTCAATTCGTTGGGTTTCAATTATTTAAATTTTGGATTTTAAACTTGGAAGTTTATTTGTGAAAGTTTAGTAATGATAACTAAATTGATGGCGTTCAAAATTTAAGTGTGTTTTTCAATTGAAGAGTGTCTAAATAAAATTGTTTCAGATTGAAATTTTGATCACATAACAATTTTAAAACATCAAAAATTGATATGTTTGTAAATTTGATCTATGAAAATGAGAACTATAAAAATACAAAGCTGATTAAAACGTTCAGGGATTTCCGTTTCCGGCATGAAAGTGTAAGGTAGTTTGAAATTGGATTCATGGATAGCAAAAATTATAACATCGAGGAAAAATCGGATTTAGAGCAAAAAGTGTTTAGCACACAGAAAGAGGAGATCAAAGAAAGGAAGGCAAGGGGGAAGTACAAAAAAAAGTATTGAAAAGGAGAGATTAAGAGCAAAAAGCGTAGGATCGATTAAGGCTTTTATCAAAAGGAAGAGGCGGGAGGGGGGAAGTAGTGAAGAGACGGACGATTTAGGTTCACACTTCAAAAATATTCAAAAATGCATAGATCACCGCCGGAAAAGCAGAGTTTGGTGGAGAAGGGTGAGAATAGTAAGGAAGTTGAAGGAAACGGTGATGAATCCGAAGAACAAAGGAAACAGGAAAGAATAAAAGAAATTCGCAAAGTCAGGATGGAAGTAATGGGAATTTATAAAGAAAAGCAGGAAAAAAGGGGAGAGGAAGTGAGGGAAAAAAATAAGAAGGGAATTGGCTGAACTTAGGAAAGAAATGAAAAAATGGAAAGAACTTAGGGAAAAGTTAGAAAATAGGATGCAGTCATTGGAGCAAAAGCTAGAGAAGCAGGAGGATAATAATAAAAAGGTAGAGAAGATGCAAGGTAGAATTAGAAAGATAGAGAGCTCAAATCGGGATCTTGGTGGGGGCGTGAATGGGAATACGGAGAAGGAATGATTGAGGAAAATAGAACAAACAATAGAAAAAAGAGGATGATTTGACATTGGTACAAAGGTGGATGCAATGTAAGTTAAGGAAAATAGCGGAAGAGGAAATAAAAAAGGGAAGAAGAACATGGCTTAAATATGGGAGGATACAGATAGACGAAGTATGGTACGATTAGGATAAAAAAGAGAAGAGTAAGTAAGAAATTAGGGGCAGGGAAACTAGGAGAGGAAGGAACGGGAGGTAGGAAAATAAGCAATAGTAAGAGGCAAAAAGCGACAAAAAACGAATGTAGGGAAGAATGGAGGATATGCTACTGGAATATAGCAGGTTTGGAGAGAAAGTATAGGGGATTTATGAGAAATTTGACACAATGGGATGTTGTAATAATTATGAAGACGTGGCTAGATGAAAAGGGGTGGGAAAGAGTAAGGGAAAGATTATCAAAAGGTTACAAATGGCAAGTTCAAAATGCAAAGAGGAAGAATACAAAGGGCAGAGCAATGGGAGTAATGGCGATGGGAGTGAGAAATGAATGTATAACAGGGAAAGATAAGAAAGAGAGAAAAGAGCATAAAGAAGGATTAATAGTTAAAGAAGTAAAGATGGGAGGAGAGAAGTGGAAGATAGTGGGGGTTTATGTGAACGGAGATATGCAGGAGAAAGAAGAGGAGTTAAAAGAAATGATGGAAGAAAATAAAGAAGATATTAGACTTATAATAGGTGGAGATTTCAACACGAGAACAGGAGATAGAGGAGGAAGGGAATGGGAAGAAGAAAGAGGAAGAAAATCAAAAGATAAAGAAGTTGTTAAAGAGCTTGGAGGAGTTGAAATGGTTTATCTCAATCGGAAATATAGAGGGAGATGAAGAAGGAGAATATACATGGTGAGGAGGAGAAAGGGGAAAGGTAATTGATCATGTGATAGTAGATGATGAGATAAAAGAGAACGTCAAGAAATTAGAGGTACGTGAATATATTGATTCGGATCACTTTCCATTAATAGTGGCATTAGAGGGAGAGAAAAATAATAGCAATATACGTAAAAAGGGGGCAAAGATAAAGAGTGTAGGTAAAGTGGATTGGTCGAGTCAAGGAAAAGAAAGGTTTAGAGAAATGGTTAGAAATATCAAAATGGGAGAGGAAAATGTGGACAAGGAGATGGAAAAAATGATAGCAGAAGTAAAAAGAGGATT
>JAAAKG020131613.1:0-14670 GCA_010014905.2 Druon quercuslanigerum | reverse complement strand
CCTGATATAATTAAACTCATCTTATGTGCGACACATTATAAATATCAAATTTCTCTTAATCTGCTGTCTAATAAAAATCTTACATAAGTGACATTATGTTGAACAATAAAGGTTTTCGTATCAGTGAACTTTTGAGAACAAAATTCATCTAACTGCGATGGAGAGCATTAATATAATTATTAATTACAAAAGACGGTTATTAAAAATAACGAAAATGAAGAACTAACTGATTAAAAGTACGCAAATGATTTAGTGTGGCCTGAAAGAAGTGTGAAGCGTTCAGTTTTCTTAGAAAATACGTGGGGAAAAATGACGCAAAGTTACTGGCATACTTCTTCTATCGGAATAGTGTTCGAATGCGACCCTTATTTACACACTATACTTTTCTTGCATTTATGTTCCATTGAAAACTCTCTAAAGTTTTACACTTCTTAGTCCGTATTTGCAAAAAACGAGAAAACGTATACCCACTTTTTCCAGATTTTATTTATCATATATTTCTAATTGAAATATAAGAGAGCCCCTCCATTTGATTGAAAAAGCGCATTTTGATTATGAATCATTTAAGTTTACATTACAATTCATGGCACAAATCGTTTTCTCCATTATCTTAGTTTGGCCGAGATTGCATTTACGAGCATGTAAGATTTTTCTTAATACAGTAGTACTGTAAGAACGAATACAAGTGAATACAAGAATATGAATACGTGTAAGTTTCTTGATTCAAATGATATGTTGTAAGGAAAATAATTGAATTAAATCATACCAAGAGACTCTTATCATTTCGGTGTAATTTCAAAAGCTTTTACACATTTATCTAAAAACTGGTTCTATATCTGATGCATTTTTAGCATGGCATTTAGCTCTCTTATTATAATATTAAGGTTAAAAATGTTGTAATTTTAACCATTTGAACGGAAATAAAAAAAGAAGACAAAAGAGATAAAGTTAGGATATGAAATTTAAACGGAGTACTTAGAGCAATAATAGAATATTGCAATAGGTATAAAATCTCTAAACGAAGAAATAGAATTCTAATGGTATGCCTTAGAGTTGAAAAAATGATAAAATACCAAGCACATACTGTGTGCGCGTAAGTCAGTATCTTGTTATCCGAGCTCACTGTATGATGGGTACATTTAATAAATATTAACTCCTCCAAAATCCTGTCACGTTATTTAATATAAGCATTATAGCTTACAGTTTGCAACAAGTATTCGACCGCATAATTGATTGGTGCTATAGCTTTAACATTCGTACGCTTAGGAAAACAATAAAAACACCGATTTACGGTGAAACGATCATTTCCTCCAAATAAATTCAACCAAACCACTCGAAAAATAATGACTAAATTTAAATTATTTTTTTTGCATTGTAAAAAGTAAACCAAAATCTATGGCAGGCTTCTCTTGAAAAATAATTTTTTTTATTTTTATTTTTTTATTAACCAAATCCTAGATTATCTGATTCCAAAAATTTTAGATACTTAAAACTGGAGAAGCCTACCATGCAAAATGTAATAATAAACATGATATTAATGAAAAAAGATCAAATTATTTATTTATTTAAACAAGTTTTTGCCGAAATCAAAGTAAAATAAACCAGGGCAAATTCTACGAAACCGGTTTTTTCGTTCCTCGATTTACCGTCACTCGTCACTAATGATATTTTCTTGTTAAGTAGATCGATTCCGACGTATTTAAATAAAGTTTCCTGATTTCAGAATTGATAAGCTTATGCTGAATAGTTAGATATTTATGTAATGCAGCTGTAAATATAATTTCAAGTAACGAAAAACAAAGCCGAATTTGAGTCTATCCTTGCAAAAACTGTAATGTCGGTAAGATTTGGGAACTTATACCTGCGTATACCTCAGCGAGACGACATCCATGCTTATGATTAAACATTTCAGGAAATATAATATTATATACTGATATTGCTGCAGTTCCAAATTGATTAAAGTATTTTGATTTATTTATAGGGGAAAAATATCCTAATAATTCACTCTAGATCAAACTGTATAGGAAAAATGCACTTTTGTTTATTAAATGTTTATTGATATACATTTTTATATGGCGGGCTTCTCTCGAAATCAAATTATATTTAAAATTAAACTTTTAATATAATTAAAATGGAAGTGATTATTGATCAATTTATCCCTTGGTAGATTTCGGTAAAAAAAGTTTATTTTTTCCATAAAAAAACTCGAAAGATAATGCAAAAATTGCACTTTTGTTTATTAAATGTTTATTATTATATTTTTTTACATGGCGGGCTTCTCTTAAAATCAAATTATATTCGAAACTACACTTTGAATATGAATAAAATAGAAGTGATTATTGATCAATTTTTCTCTTGGTAGATTTCAGTACAATAGGTTTTTTTTCTGTTAAAAAAACTCGAAAAATAATGCAAAAATTGCATTTTTGTTTATTGAATATTAAACATTATAATATTTCTCAAGGTGTGTGGGCCTCTCTTTTGAAGAGAGGCCCACTTCTTCATATTTTATACAAATTTTTACGAATAAAAATATCATGAATTCACACTTTTCAACACATGGATTTCGTATCGTTACGAAATCGACTAGAAATGGAGGAACTTTGTCAGATGACAACATTTTGTAATTCTTCACATACATTTCAGAAATAGCTGTAGATTTTCATCAAATTTCAAACCGGCAGATTTCTTTTTTTATCGGAACCGATTTTAAAATATTGCGGGTAAAATCCGTTAAAATAAAAAAAATTGTAAATCAAATTGTTTTAAAAAAATCACAACTTGACACAGTAACATATAAAAGTAATCTTAAAAAATGACAAAATTGTGGATTCTTTAGCAACATTATTTATCAAATTAAAAATTATTGTTCGTTCATGAAGTATTATGAGGAATAATTTTTACAAGTAATTTATAATTGATTTCATATAACAACGGAGTCTGCAATGCTGCGATTCCCTTTAGTTATCAGCATGATATCAATAAAATTTGTAAGTTTATGTTGGAAATGTAGGAGGGATGAATTTTTAAATAAAATTGTGGAATATTAAATTGGAACAGTTGCATTTTCAGTTAAAAAAAATCAATCTGAACCAAAACAAAATTTTTTTAATAGTTACATTTTCAAACAAAAGTGGTGGGTTTTCAACTAAAATGATGAATCCTTTATTAAAATAATTGAATTTTCAACCAGAGATGAACTTTTAACTCAAATGATGACTGAAAATTTAACTTTTATCAATTTTACAATTTAAATGAAAATCATTTTTTTCTCAGTTATTTTTAATTTTTAGAGTTTTTATTTGGAAACTTAATTACTCCATTTTTTAGTGAAACTTTACCCTGCATATTGTTTTAGCTGAAAATTCAACTTTTTTGGTTAACAATTCAACTCTGTGGTAAAAAATCTATATATTTTGTTAATAATATAATAAAAAATTTGGTAGATAAAAATTCAACTATCTTGTTCAAAATTAATCTTTCTTGGCTGAATATCACCTTTTCTGTTAAAAGTGCATCTTTTCTGATTTGAAAATCCACTGTTTTTTAAAATAATCCAATTTTTAGATTACATACCTTATGGTTGCAAATTCAGAAAGGCACTCTTGTCACTTGTCACAGAAATATTTTTGATCAAACCCTTTACCCCTTTCCAACAACGCGTTGTGGGGGTGGAAGGAACCTCTGTGACTGGTCACATGAACAATCTGGGTGAAGCCTCTACGCCTTCCCAAAATATCGTCGGGCGGGAGGGAGCCCCTGTGATTGGTAACAAAAATAACGCTGTTTGAACCTCTAACCCTTTCAACATCACGTAGGAAGCTTGAAGGCACCCCTGCGATTAGTCACAGAAATAATGCTGGCCTAACGCTCACTTTTTTATATCTCGCGAAGGTGGGAAGGCACTCCTGTCACTGGTCACAGAAATAATTTTGATTAAACCCTTTACCCCTTTCCAACAACGCGTGGTGGGACTGGAAAGCACCTGTGGGTCTGGTCACAGGAATAACCTTTGCTAAGGTTTTTTGATCTGGGAAACCATATGCAAGATGGCGGAAATTGAGGAACAAAAAAGTAGCATCAAACAATTTGGGAAAAAATTATTTTTTAATATCTTCTTCCGGCAGTCTAGGCTATATCCTTGAAATATGCTTTTTTAAGAAACCGGTAAAAAAATGTTTGGTAACGGTAATTTTTTTTACTAGCACCGACAATTTTTTTTTAAGTTACCGGTTTTGTATACACAACCTTCTTAATAATCTAAACAGACTTTCATAAACAAACCAACTATTCGGTAACTTATTTACTAAAATACATTGAGCTTTTACGAAAACTATTCAAATTGCATTAAAAGTCAAAAAAATTAGAAAATTTTATTTTTTAAACTTAAGTTGTTTTGTTATGTGAATAAAATATTGTATGTTAAAAACTTTACAAAAGATTCTAGCATTTGTAGAGGCCAGGGAAATTGAAAAATTCGTCAGAGTAAAGTTAATTATAAAGTCATCCTTTGTGTTTGGCGTATTAACTATTACGTCATTAGTTTAAAATTAATTTTTTAGTTTGTAAACTTAACTAATTCATTTTTGGTTAAAAATTTTTTTTTTTTACAATGAAAATTCAACTACTTGGGTAAAAGTTGAAACACTTTGTTAAAAATTATTTTTTTTGTTTCAAGTTTCAAATCTTTAATTGAGAGTTTAACTTTTTCGTTAGAAATTCTATTTTCAAAGATTTTTATTAAAATACAATTTTTAACCTGAAAAATGTCAATTTTCCATTCTCTTTATTGTTAGAAAATTAATTTTTCTGGTGAAAATTTCTTCTTTTGCTGGTTAAAACTGCAACTGTCGGGTTTGGTGGTAAAATAATAGTTTCAGGTTAAAAATGCAACTGTTTTACAAAACAATTTGTTTTTCGACTTGAAACTTAAATTCATTTTTTTTCTTATTGACTGAAAATTCTTTATATGTTGAAAATTCGTCTTTTGGTTTTAAAATTTTAATTTCTGGGCTGAATAAATGCGTTAAATTTGTTGTTGAAGATTTATTATTTGTATTGAAAATTCTTTTGTTTGTTTGAAAATTAAATGATTTTGTTGAAACTTTCACTTTTTGGTAGAACAGGTTGAAAATTCAACTGCTTTGTAGAAAAGTCGTCTTCCAGATTGAAAACATACTTTCTTATTCATTAATTTTCTGGCTTGTCGATTCATCATTTTAGTTAAAAATTCATTCATTTCGTTCAAAATTCGACTATTTTGTTGAAAACTTAATTATCTTATTGAAAACTTAACTTAAATTAGCTGAAAAGGCGATAAATCAGTCAAATTTCAACGAAAAATTACTAAAAAACCGTGCTTTGTCTTTGTTTTGCAAGCCTCCATCTCAACCAGGCTGGGAGTAGGCATTATTCATTAGGATAAGCTTTCCAGTAAGTCGCCATATTTCGCAGGCTGTACTAGATCACGTCTTATCGTGTCAGGGTAAGACATAACCAACCATGATCGCTGATCATCATCGAAACTTCTCAAAGTCCATTTCCAGGCCTCCATTAATTAAATGGCATTAATTAAATGGCACACACAGAGGTTTCGCTCTTATCCCTCACTTAAACTAACGCACTTAATCTTTGTTTCCGTCGCACTCAATTATTTATTAATCCTTCGTACAATTCGCACATTTGAATTTTTTCAGTCGCTATCACTCGGCCAGCTTTCGTTTATAACAAGTCCTCGAGTTATACAAGATAAACAAAAATTAACTTAATTTCAGATTCAGGGGGGTTTTCTTATAGTTCGATTGCTTCTCGTAATTTGTTTGTTTAAGAAATGTTCTTGGTAGTCGAAAATCGATCTTTTGCTTACAGAGTTTGTCTTTTCAATGCTGTTACCGATCAATGGCGCTTCAAGTGATATTCCGTTCCAGACATTTCACTATCTTTCTCGTCATCGCAATCGCTTTCTATTTCGCCCGGAATTAGTTTCCACAATTTCAACTGAGTTGCATGCGCCATCGCTGCATACCTACGAACTACAGAATCAAAATTCAGATCGGCTACCTCATAGGTCATCTCGGGTACATCACGCATATATACAATATCTCCAACATCAAACTTTATATTACGGTTGATTTTTATTATACCTCGCTTTATATCACTCTTGCGCACTAAAGATTCTCTTTCGCGATTCGTCTTGCAAAATTTTTGGTTCGCTTTATGGACCCTCGACGTGTCTGTTTACATAACCATACATAAGTTCAAAAGGACATTTTCTGGAAGATTTTGTTTGGACTTTTATTAAAGTCTCGCTGTACCTTTTTTAATTGTTTATTCCAGTCGCGTTCCTGTCGCTGTTCTACATTTGCCTGAAGGGCTGGAATTCAAGTCGCGTTTGTTCTTTCCACCAGACCGTTGGCCTGTGGGCGACGTGGGAGAAAAGCGAGTGCTTTATCTCATGTTTTAAACAAAAATCTTAAAACATCTTAGATGTAAAATATGTTCCATGTTCTAAAATAATACGTGCAGGTCCGCCAAGACAAAATAAATTTTAGTTTTGTTGTCGTTGTTACGAAAGGACCACGGAGATCGATATGGACCTTAGCAATAGGTCAAAAACCCGGATTGACAGGGTGCAGTTCTGCTGATTGAGCATCTATTTTAGTAATTATACACTAAATACAGATTTGAATGTGTTGTCGCAAATAACGGTGCATGCTAGGGAAGAAATCATGTTCACTTATCTTAGCGAAGATTCTATCAGTACTGATGTAGCTTTTTAATTCATGGGAACGACTGACAATGTTTTCCGCATGAAATTAGGAACCACGTTTAATAATTTGGTATTTTCTCAATATTTATATATTTGTCTTTTTCGCCTAACTTTTCGTCGGTAAACTGGGAAACTGAAATTTCGTCTTTCAGGGTAACTAAGTGATTTTCGTCAGAATCGGTAAGCTCGGCTGGGGCTCGACTCCAGACATCCACATGTGCTAGTTTTGATCCGATTTGATGAATGATGTCAAAATGCTATTCTGAAAAAAGATTTGACCATCGCACAATGTGTGCATTTTTCGATTTCTGAGTGTCTAATTTCAATAATGCATTAAAATCCGGGACGAGCGTGAAATGAATATTTACGAACCAGATACGGAATCTATTCGCGGTTTAGATCCCTGCCAACAATTCTAATTTACTCGAGTGGTAGTGATGTTCTGGCTCGCTTGTTTTGTGACTAATAGAGTATACTAATTTTAGTTTATTGCTTAAATCTCGCTGGAATATCATTCCTGCTCAACTTAATGCACTAGCGTCCGTGTGTAATTCAGTGATTAGCTCCGAGCGGAACAGCTGTTACAAACGAGTAAAATTAACGATATAATTTACGTTGCACGTTGGCATTTCATTTTTAACTCGTTTCTCGGAGGTACCAAACGGATAAGTCAATCCAGAAGGGAATGGCCTATCTTTACTTATATGTGGTGTTCGATTTATCAATCCTACTCCCGGACTGAGAGCCTTGAATAACTTCATTTTTTTCTCTAATAAAGCTTAAAATGAATGTTTTTATTCAAGAAGAAGATAACACTCCAATCTATTTTTTCTAAGAAATACCGCCTATCTCCACGGAAGCGGAGGAGATGACGGGCTAAGCAATTTCCTTTCACAAATCTAATAATGTATTTTTGTCTATCACCCTCCGATAGGTTGCACTAATTTTTACAATAATGATCACTAATATTCCTCCTACGTCTCGGTACTTAAGCCCAAATTTCGATTAAAAGGAAAGAGAGGCACGAGTGAAAGAAAGAGAGAGAGTAATACATGATACATAGAGAGATCACACACCGAAGTAAATTAACACCTCACGAGAAGCGGCGCGCGATCTGTCACTCCACTCTAGTTCTGAGCTTCACCCTAACTCTGGTTACACAAAGCTAACTTAAATTTATAGATTTCCATCTTTCGGTTTTACACAGCTTAATGTCGCAAAAACCCTCTTTGTTCTTCACTGCCTTCTGATTAGACGCACTTGTTGGAGTAACAACCCGTGAACCGCGCGCGAGGTAAAATACCGACGGGCAAGTTGGGTTATAATTCGGTGTTCCCTTTGGAACAATTGGTTCCGTTACCGGGAAGAAGTGATGAACGACTGCCTCGAGGTGACAAGTATGATCCACCTCGTAGTAGGTGGGCTTTATTGCTGATACTGCATGTGAACCTTGCCTGGCGACTGTGGGAACGGCGGCCGGACGTGGCTTTCATGACTACGAAAATGCTGATTAAAAATTTTTTAAGAATAAGCAGTTTTGCAGGGCACGTGCAGTGCACACTGTTGCCATGTAAAAAATTTAGATGTTAAATGAATATTTTAAAACCATCCATAGTTGACAACTCAGTAATTTGAACGAGAGAAAATCAATTTAATTCAATAAAAATCAGATCCAATCAACCATCTCGAATCCACAGTAGGTTCAATATCCTCGATAGTAAGGGAGAAAAGGAGACTGATCATGTTTCTAATCACTTATTTCAGTTTTAGGTGAAGTAAGGATTCTGATCAATTGTTATCCAAATAATTAAAATATGTATTTATATATCTGTGTGTAATTATATCATTTACGTTAATTTTGAAATGATTGGGTTTTTTTATCACGTGGCGATCGAATAATGACATATATTTGTTTATTTTGAGATTCTTTACCAGAGGAGTTCAAAAATGCCCTGGTGATAAGATCAGTCAATTAGTCTATTGAGGATGGTGGTTTGGATTACTATTGACTATCTATTTTTCGATCTTTATTAAATCAGGCCAATATTTTTATTTTAGATATTTTGGGAAATTTTAAGAGTTTTTTACTCTTTAGAAAAATTGAATTAATTAATAATTGACATTGTTAATCGACATTTTGTAGTCACGCGTGGACTCAAGAGTATTAGGTGAGCATGAAATAGATGGAGGTTCAATATATGTTTTCCATGCATCTCAGGCACCCGTTGTGAGCATTTTTTTGGATAATTCAAGATTGATAATCATTACTGATTTATTTAATGCTATTATATGTTGTTAAGGACTGTATGAATTTTGTTAATAAGGGTATTTCTTTAATAGGTGGAAAGGGGGTGGATAAGTCATTTATTTGGCAATGTCCGGTCCTAATCCCCACAGATCGCTTTCAAAGATTGAATTATTATTGTAAAGTGCTAATTGTTCTCAATGTTTTATCTAAAGGAACTTTTCAATTCAGATAATTATTATTGTTAATATTAAGCGATTTGTGGCGGAGGACGGCGTGCATGTATCAGCACCGCAGGAAAAATTGGAAGCCGTTCATATAGAAGGCGTGATCGCTGTCCGCCTCCGTCCGTCTCGTTATACTCCTCTCTCCGCGCGGGGGGTCTAATTAGGTGTGGCTTAGACCTGTGTGCTTCCTAACTAATCTGTTACACGGATATAATGAGACCGGACAATGAAAACTTTGAGTTGCTCGGCCTCATGGGATCCACCGTAACACAGTCGCACAATACTTTCTTCTGCTAACAATCAAATGACGGTACGAAACGCATTTTCTTCGTTTACAGAGCATTTAAAAATATGGTTCTTTTTTAACAAGTCGTACAAGGGTGCAAAAATTTCGGAAAACTTATCAATAAAACGTCCAAAATAACCAAAGAGGCCTAGGAATTGTCGAACCATTGTAGTGTTAGTAGGTACTGGAAACTTAGTAATAGCTTTCAAATCATTTTTGCCATTCTTTGGATTCTTTCCCGGAATCATGATATCATCTAAGTAAAACGAGACGTTATCTTTTCTAAATCAAACCAACAACACCAAACAACATGCGAGTAAATTCTCGGGTATCGTCTAAAGTGATGAATGCGGTCTTTGTTCGTGCCTCTTTAGTTAAGGAGACTTGCATAGATCCCATTTGCAAATCTAATGATATAAATTGATTACAATCGCTGAGTTTTGCTAACTGTTAGTCTATGTTGGGAAGTGGAAAGTGTATTCTTTCTGTTTATTTGTTTGTTTAGGAACTGATAGTCTACTACTAATCGCGGTTCCCCATTTTCTTTTGATTAAAACTGCTGAGCTTGCGTATGGGATACGGTATCCGTTACAAACCGTAACTCTATATATTATTAACAATTGGGACAAGTTTCACAGAGCACTTACGAGCTTGCTCAACAAATCTGGGAACTAGGAAGTAGATTCGCCTTCACGTGGCCCACGCACACTCTCACCCACACGCGCGGTGCGTATGTTCACCCGCATGTGTGTTTCGAGTTCGTCGGGTGAGCGGCTAGAAGTCTTATAATATCTATATATTGTTTAGTCTGGATGGCTGCGTGTATTTACCCACTCTTCGTTTATGTACTGTCGAGTCAGCAGCTTGAGGGTTCAAATCCTCAGAGTTGTGCAAATTCATGCATAAATATCAATTTAAAAGTTCGCGAATTTTTTATGGATAAATTTTTTCCATGAAAGAGCAACAACCTTAGAGGTAAAATATGACTGTGTTCATAAGACAGAGGTGAAGTAGAGCGAAGTTTCCATATTTTCTGTTTTAACCCCTGAAACGTAGGCATCTAGCTTCCACAACCCATCAGCATGTTCGGCAAATTCCTTAAACTACTAAATGGCCCATAGAAATCACCAAAACGGACGATTTGTAAAGTTTTTAAGAGCTACCCCTGTTCGGCAGGCCATCCGCTTTACAGCTGCTCTCCCGGGGTTGCAATCTTGTTTCCATTTGTTAAAATAAAGCCGGAGGTATATACTACAAATGTGCCAAGTCTGAATGCTCTAGAATAAAATGCAAGCTTGGTCGCAATATCGCGTATTAACCACTGTATTACTAGTCTTTATAACCTGAATCAGCAATTCATTTTTCTGATTTTCTACACACAGTAAACCGATCTTGGCTGTCGTCAGTCACTACTAACTAAATTAAAAAAAAAAGAATTTCGTTCCCACTTCGGCGATGACGATTTTAAAAAATGCGTAAAAGGGCAGATTCGAACTCGGAGTCAAGGCAAAGACGAAATGATAGACGAATACTTAACAAATATTTAAAGTCTGATTTAAAATTTCACAATGAAATCCCACTAGTCGAGCAACTCGACTCGGTTCACATAGGATTGCGATAGAAGATAGAATATCATAAGGTTAACCGTCGGCCGTACTTTCGTTCTTTCCAAAAATTGTTGTAACTAGAGAGACGTTGGGAGAAAGCATGGAACGTTTACGTGAAAGAATATATACCCCCACCTCCCAAGAAAGCTTATTTCTACAAGAATTCTCTTACCAACCCACAACAGATGGTAAATCAACCAAAAAAAACCAGACAGCCGCTGCAAAAGAAGCTAAAGATTTAATAGGGCCCTAAGAAACACCGAACCTAATAAGCCAAACTCCTGTTAAAAACATTAGTCCTACCGCTCCTACTTGGGACCTAAATAAAATAATTTGCCGAAATTGCAACCAAAGGGGGCATTTCCGAAAAGGATGCACAACTCTGAGGAAATTGATTTGCTATAAATATAGAACGTAGGGCTACACCTTTAAAGACCGACCTACGTGTTCGGGAAATGGGGCAACGGAGTAGTCATAGCGGTCGCCACTACTGTCGAGGCATTAGACGCCATCAATGAAAATTTGGATGTCCTCTCTAAATTAGAAAGAAGGAATACCTTTAACTCAGTTGACTATAAAGAGTCAGAAGGCCTTCACATCTGAAAATCGAACCCTCATATCGACACGCGGTTTTTAGGAAAAAAGGGAAAGTCTCAAAACTCGAACCCCCAATTTAACTTTATTACAGACCCGAGACCTAGCGCCAAAGAAAATAGTAGTGGAAGCTCAGGTCCATAGAGATCCCTAATTAGAAATTCCTAATCACAAAGTAGCCAGTAGACCGAAAACAAGAGACCCCATAGCCGACGACTTAGAAAAAATTAGGGCTATAGAGAAAAACATATCCAAAACAGACCTGATTAGTGATATAGTGGAGATGTCAGAAGTAGCCAATAGGGTCCATGTGCAGGTAAAAATTGACTCAGTTCCAGTAGATGTGCAGATTAATAACGTATCCTCTTAGGTTTCATTGCGAAAGTCAGCTTGGGACAAATTTATGAAAGCTTCCGGTATACAATTAGATTACAATAAAAAAACTCCCATGAATATGGCACGCGGTTCGGCTAACATTATTATCGGAAATGTTAATCTGGCTATACCCTTCGAGAGGTCACGCGGACCTGTGAAGTAAGAGCAGCAAATAAACTTCACAAATAATTAATATTGGGTTGAGCATATCAATGAAAATTTGACATGGTATACATCGCTGGATCGTGTAAAGTGTTTATGCCGGATACCAAAGGAAAATACTATGCCCTCAAAAAGTCGCTTATAGAAGAGGAGGAATGTAGTAGGATGGCCGCCCTACGAGAGGGAGAGGAGGAGACTTTAAAAGAATTCTTGATAATCAAGTTGCATTCGAAGTGGATGGGCCCTCTAGGGACGACCCACCTTATTACCCATTCGATATAAGTCCAGGGTCACGCACCTATAAAGATGTTTCGGATAGTGTCCTGTCAAGTACAGATGAGCATAAATGAGGAGGTGGATAGGTTACTCACCTAAGAAATTATTGTGGAATTATATAACGTTTGGTCGGCACCGATAGTAATAGCTCGTAAGCCTGGCGGCATATATACACTTTGCCTCGATTATCGAAAGTTAAACGCAATCTCTAAAAAGGAAGCTTATCCTCTTATCTACATGATCGACATAATGTATCAATTAAAAGCGGCAAGGTATATTTCTAAACTAGACTTGAGTGCCGCATTGAATCAAATCCCGCTAGAAAAGGAAACGTCAGCTTAAATGGCGTCACCGTTCCGGCTAGAGGACTATTCGAATTTAAAAGAATACCTTTCGGACTTACTGAACGTCTTCAATTACTTAGACGACATTATAGCTGTGACAGTGACTTTCGAAGAACGCCTATATTGGTTAGAAAAAGCTCTCAATTGGGTAATTAAAGCAGAGTTAACAATACATTCGGACAAGAGCGAATTTTGCTGCTCAGAAGTGAAGTATCTCGGATTTGTCATCAATAAACATGACCTTAAAGTAGATCCCGACGTAGTAGATCTGAGAGTTTCCTACCCGACCCCCAGAACGGACAAATAATTACGAAGGTTTCTAGGGATGACCTAATGGTACCGACGGTCCATACAGGAATTCACGACTATGGCGGAACCTTTGACTCCGTTATTCAGGACCAATGTATGGTGGCATTGGGTCGATTAAAAGAATGAGGAATTTGAAATTTTAAAACGCGTCTTAAGTAAAGCGCCAATATTGGCTTATTCGATATTTAAGGACGTGGTAGAAACCCCCTTTAACCTGCAGACTGATGCTAGTGCTTCCGGGTTCAGCGTGGTTTTGACCCACAGAAAGGGAGACGAGAAATGGGTGATAGCTTTTGCCAATAGAACATTAACCGTGGCGGAGAGGAATTATACCCTCACCGAGCGAGAGTGCCTCGCAGTCGTGTGAAGCATTTTAAAGTTTAGGGAGTATCGTGAAGGGTTCAATTTCAAGGTCATAACGGACTATAGCAGTCTTCGTTGGCTGAATAACCGCGGAATCCTACGGGAAAACTAGCACGTTGGGATTTAGAACTTCAAGGCTATGACATAGAGGTTATCTCTAGAAAGGGGGGCTTTGCAACATGTACCGGATGCTCTATGTAAACTGTACGAGGAGGACGATGAGGCCCTAGTGGCAAACAACTCAGCAACAACGGATTCGTGGTATACGAGACGAGTAGAAGCCGTCCAGAAAAGGCCGAGAAACTTCCCGGTTTGGAAAGTCGAGGACTGTAGAATGTATAGACATCGCCTCGACCCCCTAATTAATCCCTCAGTTTCTGACTTTGACTCTTGGAAGTTAGTGATCTCTGAGGAAGAAAGGGTGAAAGTTATGAAGGAGGCACACTCGGAGCCTCATGCGGGACACTTGGGTATTGAAAAGGCTCATAGTTGAATTGCGCTAAGGTATTATTGGCTGGGAATGTATTATGACACCGCGAAATTTTTCCGACGCTATGGCCCTTGCTATGGGTGTAAAGTAGAACAGGCCCGCCCAGCCGGCTTGATGGATCACCGCGTGGTAGAGCAACTGTAGACAGTAGTCGCGGGGGATCTGGTTAAAAGTACGCCGTAGTGTTCTAGGATCTCTTAAAAAAAATGTTGTTGTATTACTCATTTTGTATCCCATAGCTTCCGGTACCGAAGCACACTGCCTTGGTGACGACAAACAGCACGCCCTATTCCGGCCCGTATTTAGCTGCTGGTAATACGTCGACCGCAGGAGTGGGCTGACGGCAAGAACGGCGCGACCGACCTCCGTCAGCTTCCCGGTCGACGCAATTTGTTGGAAGTGCTATAAAAAGTTTCCGGACCCGACTCCGGCTAAACTGTGCTATCGCTGTGGGCAGAAAGGCACCACTGTCACTCCCTGCAACAGATATGAAGAACTGGATAAATTAAATCAGACTACGGTTGCCAACTATCGCTGGTCGCCCCCCCCATCCCTCCCTACGTTTCTCGATCATCTCGCGTATGAAAATGTTCTCTCTCTCTCTCTCTCTCTCTCTCTCTCTC